>APFE031698422.1:85371-106759 GCA_000404065.3 Pinus taeda | reverse complement strand
TGGGGATTATAAGGCACAGTTGCTTGATGTTTAATCCCATGTTGGCGAAGATAGTGTTCAAATTCATTTGATGTATATTCTTTTCCATTATCAGTGCGAATAGACCCAATATGAGATTGTGCATCATTTTCAATCCATTTATGAAAAATTCTTGAATGTTAGGAAAGCATCAGATTTGTTCTTCAATAAATAAACCCAACACATTCTGGTGTAGTCATCAATAAATGTCATGATATATTTATTTCCATTTGCAGAAGGAACAAGCATTGGACCACATAAATCTGAATGAATGAGTTCAATTTTTCTATGTGCTCTTGAATCTGAATCATGAAAAGATTATTTGCTATGCTTTCCTAGAATGCAAGCATCACATTGCTTAAGTTTCCTAGGAATTGTAGGCAAACCAGCAACACCATTTTTCTTCAACAAGCAGAGACTACCATAGTTCAAATGTCCAAATCTAGCATGCCATAATAAAATTGATGGAAGTGTACCTTCTTCATGATGAGAATTGTATGAGAAATGTTGTGCATGAGCAGAGGTTCCTTGCAGTTTGAGAAGCCTTTCTTCTTCTATTCCCCTCATGACAAGTGAGTGGTTAGATACTTTTCTTACCTCAAGCTTTCCATCCAACATATGAATTGAGTGACCTTGCTGGAGGATGTGGACCAAGAACAACAAGTTTCTCTTGAGTTGTGGGAGATATAGAACATGATGCAGAGGAAAGTCTAGAAGACCAAGCAGTTTAAGCTTGATTGTGCCAAGCCCTGATGGCATGATTTTTGATTGATATGCAAAGTATACTACTCCATCAACATTGTCATTGAAATCTTCAAAAAAATATTTTCTATGAGTCATGTGGCAGGTTGCTCCTGAATCAAGCAACCAATCATTTTTCCAAGAAGCAAGTGAAGCATTAAATAAATCTTCATTTACTCCAATGTTACGTTGTGCCACAACATAGTGAGCGGATTCAGGTGCTTTACCTTTGTCTGTATTATCAGTTTTCCCTTTATGTTGGTTTCTTTTCTACTCAATTTTGTCCCATGGTAGCTTTCATGTAGAGGCATCATGTGATCCATTTCTTTTGCAGTGAATGCAATGCAAATCTATCTTTTCTCCTTGAGAATGTTTGCCGCCCCTACGTCTGAAATATCTTCCTCTTCCTCTTCGATCACCTCTTCCTCTTGTAGAATCTTGATTAGGAATGCTTTTCTTTATGAGCAAGGCACACAGCCTCTTTAGAAGATTCAGGGGCTATCTTCTTTCCAAAAGCTTTCTCTCTTTCAGCAAACGTTTTCACAAGAGAGTCAAAGGTTATATCTTTGAGATTTCCATTTGCTTGCAATGACTCAAGATAATTGGAGTAAGTAGGATAAAGTTCCTTGAGAAAAGTGATAAGAGGAATATCGAATTCAACCTTAGTGGATTTGATATCATGCATTATAAACTTTACTTCAGATGCAAGAGCCAGAGGATCATTATTTTGTAGTTCAAGAGAGAAGAGTTTAATCATGAGTTGAACAACTTCAAGTGCAGAATGCGAGTCATAGATTTCTTTCAGCTTTTGTAAAGCTTCAAAGGCAGTTGAATATGACGAAATATGGCGACCCACCTCTTCATTTACAGATGTTGCGATTAATGCATAAGCTTTGTTGTTCTTGTTTTCCCAAATGACGTGCTCTTTGTCTAAGGTAAGTTGTATTGGTTCATTGTCTCTGTCTCCGACACACACTCCTTTCCACAACGCATTGAAAATGAGGGTGTGTTTTATCATCCGAGACCATTCGGGATAGTTCTCCTTGCTAGTGAGAACTATTCCCACCATAGATATGATTGAATGCATTCTATAAAAAACAATTACTTTTGTTGATAGAAAAATACTTCTACCAATATACAGTAAAATTGTACTCAAAAGGGCATTCTCAAAAGATTTCAAATCAACCATGTGACCCATATAAATCCATCATTATATAAATCCACCTCATATAAACCGCATATAAATGTCATATAAATTTCATATAAATCTCATATAAACTTCATATAAATCCACCACATAAATCTCATATAAATCCCATATAAAACTCATATAAATCCACCATTATATATGTATATGACATACATCCCCTTTATATAAAAAAAAATCAATTACCATGTGACAACATTCAAATGTATCTATGTCCAATGTTCAACTATATGTGACAGCGTTCAAATATATCGGTGTTGCAAAACAGGCCAGCGTTAAAAAATACCAGGCTAGTGTTAAAATATTTTCTGATACCTCAGTTTCTTGCAATAATCAGCGTGGAGTCTCACTTGAGTGCAAGCGGCTTCATCTCTTCCACATCAATCAACTCTTAATAGCCCATAATTATGCTCCTTTCCGCGGCAGTTGTAATTATCGGCGGCTTTCAGAAAGTATTTCTGCACCGTGGAGGCACCAAAGCAATCGCTGGGGCGAACAAACATACTGTTGTTACTGCAAATAATAAGAACAAACCAAGCGCCTTCTTCATCCTAAAAAAAATTAAAAACAACCGCAAACGCCTCTGCATAAAGTCATTGGGAATGGAGTCCAAAAATTTGAAGGGATCCACCATAGCGTCCCAAACATCGTCGTAACAACCACCTGCAAAAGGCACCATAGAGTAGTGTAATAATAGCAATCAATGCATTCAAAAAATGTATTGAATATGGATGGTTTAGGAATGTTGCAGAGGAACGTTTCAGTAGATTAGAATACGTGGAGTAGGCTACCAGGTCAGGACAACACCCTTTTTTTTTTATGAAACCATGTTAGAACAGGAAACGTTTATGGACAGTTAAGACAGCATGGACAGGGCTAGACAGTGTGGACAGTATGGAAGGGGCAGCTACCATTTCAGGAGAAGCTAATTATATGGAGAGTAGACTAGGAGTTACAAGGGCCATAAAAGCTAAAAAGGAGCTGGCTTTGATACCATGTCAGGCCAGGCAGTAACTCCATAAGGCAAAAATCATTCGATTGTCTTATTCCATCAGGTAGGTGTTTTTTATATACATGAGGGAGAGACTGTTCAGTTCATCTCCCAATGACTATTCATATTTCTAATTTATTTATTTACAAAAATTCACCCAATCACAAGGATTAGGTGTCAACACTTTCTGTCGAGAATATCCCATTATGTGTTTGTCATACTCGTCGGCTTCTTTTTCTTTCCACTCAATGGTAGGTACAGATCTCTCTGATACAGATAATCTTCCATCTGCATCTTCCATAGTTGGTAGTTTTGGCCATTGAATTTTTCGACCCTAAACCTACCATCTTTCACCATTTCTCTCACTCGAACCAAGAACCCTTCTCTCCTGCGAGTTTATCAACCAAATAGACCTTCGGCTCTAATACTAGTTGTTAGTAAATTATATATTGTAGAGCAATGGAACAGATAAAATATTGCATAAATATAAACACAAAAAACACATAAAACAAGAGAGACATAGATATTGGGCTACGACCACCAAGAAACAGCCAATCCTTCTTTTATTATATTATCCAGCAAACTGAAGAGATACAACCTACAGCAGATCCATTGTAACTCCCTCTTCGCTCTCAATCTCCTCTCTTTTCCTCACTCAGAATACAGATATACATAGACACAATACAATTCGCTCATATATAGTGAGGGGTTGCCTTCTAGGGCAAAAAACCCTAAATTAAACATAACTTCTACCATCAGATCATCCGCCTAATGAACGACCTAGATTAACTAGAAATTACTAGACTTTTACAAGTCCCCCCCGCACCCCCCCGCATGGAGGGGTGTACAATCTTCCTGGGGTATAGATCTGGTTGAAACCTATAGAAGATAATCAAGCTCCACACCTAACACACCCAAATATTATAATAACATTTTTTTGCTCCCAGAGACAACCTTGGATTACCTACAAGACCAATGCTTGGGTACATCTAAACTTTTGTGCCTCAAATTATTCTCAATTAAGAGGAGACATCACTCGTGTTTTGTATATATATCTCATAGAGTTGGCTCTTTCATCCAAAGATACAAGTCGTATGTTTCAACATTTTTACACACACATAGTTCCTAGAAATATAACAGAAATAGTGGAGGCCAAGTACTTCAAAGATTTATAGTTTTAATCAGCTTTATAAGATAAATGAGAGAGGTCAAATAAAAAGGATAGCTTAGGATATAGAGCTCAAACCACCAAGAGTTCTATAAATAAAACGTAGAGCTTGAAACCATGAGATTTACTATAACTACTGAGTTAGAGGAAGAAGTAATGGAAAGAAAATAAGTTGAGTGATATGCTTCATCCAATACAACTTGAAAATATGATTTCAACCCCTCACACAGGCATATTCATTAACACTTTAACGCAGATGAATCTATAGACAAGTCTGAAATATCAAAGTATATATTATTGTATGAATTCTAAAGAGGAAAACGTACAAGATGAATGAAATAGCGAAATAACACACTATAATAATTCAGAGGAGGAATCACCACCAATATTGTAATATTCTGCAAGATCTATGTGCCTAAGTGATACAATTTACAAAAATAACAAATTTTCTATTCAAATTTCAAAACCCTTTTAGTGTTGCAACCCCCTATTTATAAGAAAAGGGGGTGATTTCAATCATGGTTTCATACATAAAATCCTGGGCCGAGTTTTTAGCTGTCAAGTCAGCTTGCTCTCTCGGCTAGGGGAGGTTTTGTAACCAAAAACATTAATAAAAATGATAATAGCCTCACAGAGGAAGGCACATCATGAAATCGAGGAACAGGTGACACATTAACGCAAAATCCCCAGTGCCCTATCCCTGTAATCATTTATGTTTCATGGCTGCATTTAGTTCATAGCATATGCTCCCACACTACTCAACTAACTCTCATCATTTCGTCTTAAAACCTTTAGTGCCGACCTTGAGTATGGGTTACAAACAACCATTTCTGGGGGGTGCCCATACTTGGTTTTGAATGCTCCCTCTCCTAACTCACTACTACAGCCACCTCCGTGACAGACTCTGTCATTTCCACCATAAAAACCTTCTGAGCACGATCGGTGCCCTGATTTGGCCTCAGGGTGAGTTCTTAGTTTAATGATGGAAGTCTCAAGGGGCACATGTATTTACCTCCTCAAACAGGCGAAAGGGCACATGCATTTTACCTCTGGAATAGGTGAAAGGGTGCCTTTCAGTTTACCCCTTAGATCCACTTTATTACGGCCCCTTTTGTAATGCTCTTCATATGACCGAAGGTTGGGACCAAAGGCTTTGTGCTTCGATAATAAGGCTGTCAACAGCTGTGCAAGGGGCCATTTTCTTTATATTGTAGAAGTCCCTCATCAGTTGATTTCCCGAACCTGAACTCTTTCTAAATCATAGCTCATAACTTATCGCATATCGGGGAGGAGTCCCACATATCGCAATCGCATTGTGTCAATGTATTAATATTTTTCTTTCTCCATAGCGTGGGTTTATAGTCTAGATGGAAGATCCTTATAGATCATGATGTAATAATTTATCGCGTCCAGGAGTTTCCCGCATATCACAGACACTGGCTCCATCGGATTTAGCTTTTCCCCTTAACTGATGCAATTGTCGATCTAGGGGGTGATGTCATCACTACCATGTGTAACCATCTGAGTGGTGACAAATGGCACCTATAAATGGGCCCATGTCACCCCTAAAAACACTAACACCAGTTGACACATGTCCTCTACCACATCATCAATCATGTTGCCACATTACTGCTGACATCAGCTGCCCTGTCAGCTCCGAAGACCAATCTCATACCACCACGTAGCCTCTGGGAGGAGAGAGCCTAACCTTGTTTTTGTAGGCATTTCCTTTGTATTTGAAATTTAGCTTTCCCCAACGATTTTGTTCTATATCGCAATATCGATGGTTTTCAGCAATTTGTGACTACAACTTCCACCGAACAACGATCACCGATGCCACATGGAGGAGGGGGAAAGGGAAGGCTCGACCCTCGTTTTTTCAGCCTTTTCCTTTGTAAATTATTTTCTTGATCCCCCGACGATGTTACACAAAAATCACAAATCAACCCCGCAAGGTCTTTAAATTTTTAAATTATAGGACTGCAGTGATGCGAGATGCAGGATTAGCCACATGGAAGAGAGAGAAGGGGGCGGCCCACTCCTATTTTGTTAACCCTTTTCTTTGTGAATGAATTTCTCGCCCCCCCTAGCGATATTACATTGTATCATAATCGGCCCCTCGGCAAAGTCTTTAGGACTTAAATCCCGCTGATACCGATAATCGTGGTGCGCTGACCCGCCAACGTCGCTATATGATATCGGTGATCAGTGGATCTCAATTTATATAATCACTAATGTTCTTTGCCTTGTGGTCCCTGCCAATATCGATACGTGATTGGGATGAATTGTCCCAAGACATGGTTGCGATTTTTTCTCCATACTTAGCCATTTTTCTCAATAAACTAGGCTTTTCAAGGGTAATCTTCTACAGGCTCTTTTTTGGACTTTTACATACCACCGGAAAGATTTTTCTGAGAATTATGCAATGGAGAGAATCTCATCAATATTTGATAACTTCTGTGGCTTAGGAAAAGGCTTCAACTTCACTATTCTCATGCATCTTGGACCACTAATCATTTGGAAAGCAGTGAGTGAGCAGTAAATGACAACATTGGCTCCATATGGGGACAATGCCTTTCCATCAAGGTGATGAGAACCTGCACAGTGAAAACTACTCCTTTGGGCATGGAGTCACTTCTCAATCAAAAGATAACTTTCACAAAATCATAAATGTTTACAATAAAATAAAATTCAAATGACAATTGCAGTAAACACACCAGATATTTACAATGAGTGTAAGATAACTACTTCTTAATTTTGAAAATAGAACTTGAGGAACTGACCAATCACTGGTAATTCCAACAATTCACCATCCAATTTTTTAAGTAGAAATGTGTTGTTCCCTCTCCCTTCTACAATCCTGAAGGGGTGAAACCATAGTGGATCAAATTTTCCATGTTTTCCTTTATCCTACCGTAGGGCATCCCACCTGAGAACTAAATATCCTGGCCAAGGAGGTCTGTACTTGGCCTTCTTGTCAAACAAATATTTCATTTTTTGTTGATAATTGGATATTTTGGCCTCCACCTGTTCTCTGTTCTCCTGATTCTCAACCAACTGATTAATCCTCCTTGTTAAGGGACTTGGCTCCCCTTCAGCTTCATGTAACAACCTTCCTACTGGCTTTGCTAGTTGAATTGGGAAGAAAACAATTTTTCCATACACTAACTCAAAAGGTAATTTCCAAGTAGATCATTTAGGCATTAATCGATTGTCCCATAGAGCACACTTCAGTTGGGAATCCCAGTTCCTTTGGTTTTTAGTGATAGTCTTCTTCAGCACCCTCACCACAACTTTGTTTGAGGACTCAACCAAACCATTGCCTTGAGGGTAGTATGTAGTAGAGTGCCCAATAGTGATATTATATTTGTGGCAGAAGTTGATGAACTTGGCATATTTCAATACCTGGGAATTATCAGTGATGATTTTAAAAGGGCAACCAAAGTAGGACAATATGTTCTCCTCCATGAACTTTATCACCATTGAGTCTGTAGCATTTCTTGCTGGGATGGCCTCTACCCACTTGGTGAAATAGTCAGTGGCTGTCAATATCCATTTGTGTTGGCCACTAGATGGTGGTTTGATCTCCCCTATGAAGTCTAGTCCCCACTGTCTAAAAGGCTCCTCCACATGCACAGGAATCAGGGGGGGAGGAGCAAACTTATGTCTTTCAGTAAACACCTGGCATTTCTTGCACCTCTTGACTTTGTTATAGACATCCTAGAACAACATAGGCCAGTAAAATCCAACCTTAAGGACTTTGTGTGTTGTGGTCTTCTAGTTGTAATTCCCTCCATAGACTCCTTCATGAAACTCCCCAATCACCTTATGGATCTCTCCTTCCACCAAACATAGGAACAATACCCCCACAGGGTCCATCCAGAAGAGTAAGCCAATGGATATGATATATTTATGGGTTTGCAACCTTAGTATTCAAAATTTGGAGGCATCTAGCCCCAATTGGAACCTAAGTAATAAGATATAATGAATGATATTCTTGTACCACGGTGATCCCTCGTACTTAGCATATATTTTCTACTCATATGTTTTAATAATGCTCTGGTGATCCTCTAGTCTGTCTTCCTCTATGGTCAGGTTTATCCCTAGTTCTTGGCAGTTAGATTAAGATAAAACCTTGGCCATCCATTAACCTTTAATGATCTTGGTAAGCTTTATTTCCAGCTTGTATTCATGTATTTTCACTATCCAACTACCCCTCTTTCCCTTGTTGTCTCCTTGTACTAGGATGTCCTTGATTATTGTTGTTAGGACAAACACTGTGATTTTTTACTGAATCAAATACACACAAAATGCCTTCAGAGCCTTGGCTAGTGCATAAGCTTGTTTGTTTAATATATTATATCTTAGTTCAACATCCCTTGGTACTAGGCTAAAGAAGGTGATGGGTTGCTCATAACCTGTTTTAATTTTCTGTAGCAACACTGCGGCAATGGTATGTGGAGAGGTGAAAGAAAAGATGTAGAAAGGCATTGAATAGTCGAGACTAGCTAATAGTGAGGCTTCAGCCAAATCTTCTTTGATTCTTCTAAAAGAATCATGGGGGACAAGGCTCCACTTGACTTCGTTTCCCTTCTTGAGCATGTATGTAATACCTTTGACAATCTCTGTGTAGTTGGGTATAAATTGCCTCAAGAAATTTATTCTCCTCAAGAAGGCTTGGAATTATTTATTATTCCTGGCAAGAGGAATGTGGCTGATAGCTTCAAACCATTTAGGATCAATATTCACACCCTCCTACGATACTACACATCCTAGTAGCTTCCCCTCACTTAGGGCAAATTGGGATTTCTTAGGGTTCAAGGAGAGACCATATCTCCTGCACTTCTCAAAGGTGATTTCTAAGTGGAAGATGTGTTCCTCCTTAGTCTTGGAAAATATTGTGATGTCATCTAAGTAAACCATCATGAATTTGTCTTGCTCCCCCCACGAAAGCTATGTCCATGGATCTTGAAATGTGGCACCTGCATTTAAACCCAAAAGGCATGTGAGCATACAATAATGTTCCCCACGGGCTGGTGAAAGAGGTATTTTCCTCATCCTAGGGATGAAATAACACTTGATTATATCCAAAGAACCCATCCACCATAGACATTTTGGCTAAACCAACCACCTTCTACAATATATTATCCATCTTGGGCAGCTGGTAGTTGTCTTTCAAAGACAACCTGTTTAGGTTCTAGAAGTCTACATATAGCCTTATCTCTCCATTCTTTTTCTGAACGGGACTAGATTCGCCATCCACTCAGAATGTCTTAGGGGTACTATAATCTTTACCTGTAGTAGCTTCCTCATCTCTCTTTTAATGGATGGGAGTAAGAGTGGATTTATTTGTCTGATTTTCTACTTGCAGGGTTTCATTCCGCTTTTCAAAGGAATATTATATTGTATGATATTAGTATCAAGCATTTTCAAATCATCTTAAGACCAAGAAAAAACATCTTTGTAAGATTTGGAAATATCTAAATACCTCTATTTGTAATGCAAGGGGATTCCGTTTGATAGCTTGATCATCTTAGGCTCCTCCTTTGATCCAATGTTGTAATCTTGTACTTGATCATCCATTCAAGAGCTATTTGTTTAGCGGCTATGTCATCTCTATTAAAAATTATTTCTAGTGGGACTAGTCCACGAGAGATAGTGTTCCCTTTCAGTTACAAAATTGTGTGCCCAACCACCACATCTTTCCATGAAGTGGCTTCTTCATCATCTTCTTCTTCTTCTTCTTCTTCTTGATCGATGGTGGAGTTAGAAAAATCCCCAACGAACTCTATGAATTGTTTCACTAGTTCACGACCAATATTGTAATATTCTGCAAGATCTATGTGCCTAAGTGATACAATTTACAAAAATAACAAATTTTCTATTCAAATTTCAAAACCCTTTTTTAGTGTTGCAACCCCCTATTTATAAGAAAAGGGGGTGATTTTAATCATGGTTTCATACATAAAATCCTGGGCCGAGTTTTTAGCTGTCAAGTCAGCTTGCTCTCTCGGCTAGGGGAGGTTTTGTATCCAAAAACATTAATAAAAATGATAATAGCCTCACAGAGGAAGGCACATCATGAAATCGAGGAATAGGTGAGACATTAATGCAAAAACCCCAGCGCCCTATCCATGTAATCACTTATGTTTCATGGTTGCATTTAGTTCATAGCATATGCTCCCGCACTACTCAACTAACTCTCATCATTTCGTCTTAAAACCTTCAACGCTGACCTTGAGTATGGGTTACAAACAACCATTTCTGGGGGGTGCCCATACTTGGTTTTGAATGCTCCCTCTCCTAACTCACTGCTACAGCCACCTCCGTGACCGACTCTGTCATTTCCACCATAAAAACCTTCTGAGCACGATCGGTGCCCTGATTTGGCCTCAGGGTGAGTTCTTAGTTTAATGATGGAAGTCTCAAGGGGCACATGTATTTACCTCCTCAAACAGGCGAAAGGGAACATGCATTTTACCTCTGGAATAGGTGAAAGGGTGCCTTTTGGTTTACCCCTTAGATCTGCTTCATTACGGCCCCTTTTGTAATGCTCTTCATATGACCGGGAGTTGGGACCAAAGGCTTTGTGCTTCGATAATAAGGCTCTCAACAGCTGCGTAGGGGGCCTTTTTCTTTATATTGCATAAGTCCCTCATCAGTCGATTTCCTGGACCTAAACTCTTTCTAAATAACAGCTCATAACTTATTGCATATCAAGGAGGAGTCCCATGTATCGCAATCGCATTGTGTCAATGTATTAATATTTGTCTTTCTCCATAGTGTGGGCTGATAGTCTAGACACAAGATCCTTATAGACCATGACGTAATAATTTATTGCGTTCAGGAGTTTCCCGCATATCACAGACACTGGCTCCATCGAATTTAGCTTTTCCCCTTAACTGATGCGATTGCCGATCTAGGGGGTGATGTCATCACTGCCACGTGTCACCATGTGAGTGGTGACACATGGCACCTATAAATGGGCCCATGTCACCCCTAAAAACACTAACACCATTTGACACATGTCCTTTGCCACATCATCAATCATGCTGCCACATTACTGTTGATGTCAGCTGCCCTGTCAGCTCCGAAGACCAATCACATACCACCACGTAGCCTCTGGGAAGAGAGAGCCTGGCCTTGTTTTTGTAGGCATTTCCTTTGTATTTGAAAGTCAACTTTCCCTAATGATTTTGTTCTATATTGCAATATCAACGGTTTTCAGCAATTTGTGACTACAACTTCCACCGAACACCGATCACCGATGTCACATGGAGGAGGGGGAAAGGGAAGGCTCGACCCTCATTTTTTCGGCCTTTTCCTTTGTAAACTATTTTCTTGATCCCCCGATCATGTTACACAAAAATCACAAATCGACCCCACAAGGTCTTTAAATTTTTAAATTATAGGACTGCAGTGATGCGGGATGCAGGATTAGCCACATGGAGGAGAGAGATGGGGGCGGCCCACTCCTGTTTTCTTAACCCTTTTCTTTGTGAATGAATTTCTCGCCCCCCCTAGTGATATTACATCGTATCACAATCGGCCCCTTGGTGAAGTCTTTAGGACTTAAATCCCACTAATACCGATAATCGTGGTGCCCTGACCCACCAACGTCACTATATGATATTGGTGATCAGTGGATCTCAATTTATATAATCACTAATGTTATTTGCCTTGTGGTCCCTACCAATATTGATACGTGATTGGGATGAACTGTCCCAAGACATGGTTGCAATTTTTTCTCCATACTTAGTCATTTTTCTCAATCAGCTAGGCTTTTCAAGGGTAATCTTCTACAGGCTCTTTTTTGAACTTTCATATACCACCGGAAAGATTTTTCTGAGAATTATGCAATGGAGAGAATCTCATCAATATTTAATAACTTATGTGGCTTAGGAAATGGCTTCAACTTCACTATTCTCATGCATCTTGGACCACTAATCATTTGCAAAGGAGTGAGTGAGCGACAAATGACAACATTGGCTCCATATGGGGACAATGCCTTTCCATCAAGGTGATGAGAACCTGCACACTGCAAACTACTCCTTTGGGCATGGAGTCACTTCTCAATCAAAAGATAACTTTCACAAAATCAGTTATTTTTACAATAAAATAAAATTCAAAATACAATTGCAGTAAACACACCAGATATTTACAATGAGTGTAAGATAGCTACTTCTTAATTTTGAAAATAGAACTTGAGGAACTGACCAATCACTGGTAGTTCCAACAATTCACCATCCAATTTTTTAAGTAGAAATGTGTTGTTCCCTCTCCCTTCTACAATCTTGAAGGGGCGAAATCATAGTGGATCAAATTTTCCATGTTTTCCTTTGTCCTACCGTAGGACATCCCACCTGAGAACTAAATATCCTAGCCAAAGAGGTTTGTACCTGGCCTTCTTGTCAAACAAATATTTCATTTTTTATTCATAATTGGATAGTTTGGCCTCCACCTGTTCTCTGTTCTCCTAATTCTCAACCAACTGATTAATCCTCCTTGTTAAGGGACTTGGCTCCCCTTCAGCTTCATGTAACAACCTCGCTACTGGCATTGCTAGTTGAATTGGGAAGAAAACAATTTTTCCACACACTAAATCAAAAGGTAATTTCCAAGTAGATCATTTAGGCGTTAATCGATTGGCCCATAGAGCAAACTTCAGTTGGGAATCCCAGTTCCTTTGGTTTTCAGTGATAGTCTTCTTCAGCGCTCTCACCACAACCTTGTTTGAGGACTCAACCAAACCATTGCCTTAAGGGTAGTATGTAGTGGAGTGCCCAATAGTGATATTATATTTGTGGTAGAAGTTGATGAACTTGGCATATTTCAATACTTGGGTGTTATTAGTGATGATTTTAAAAGGGCAACCAAAGTAGGACAATATGTTCTCCTCCATGAACTTTATCACCATTGATTCTATAGCATTTCTTGTTGGGATGGCCTCTACCCACTTGGTGAAATAGTCAGTGGCTATCAATATCCATTTGTGTTGGCCACTGGATGGTGGTTTGATCTCCCCTATGCAGTCCAGTCCCCACTATCTAAAAGGCTCCTCCACATGCACAGGAATCAGGGGGAGAGGAGCAAACTTATGTCTTTCAGCAAACACGTGGCATTTCTTGCACCTCTTGACTTTGTTATAGACATCCTAGAACAACGTAGGCCAGTAAAATCCAACCTTAATGACTTTGTGTGTTGTGGTCTTCTAGCTATAATTCCCTCCATAGACTCCTTCATGAAACTCCCCAATCACCTTATGGATCTCCCCTTCCACCAAACATAGGAACAATACCCCCACAGGGTCCATCCAGAAGAGTAGGCCATTGGATATGATATATTTATGGGTTTGCAACCTTAGTATTCAAAATTTGGAGGCATCTAGCCTCAATTGGAACCTAAGTAATAAGATATAATGAATCATATTCGTGTACCAAGGTGATCCTTCGTACTTAGCATATATTTTCTACTCATATGTTTTAATATTCCTTTGGTGATCCTCTAGTCTGTCTTTCTCTATGGTCAGGTTTATCCCTAGTTCTTGGCAGTTAGATTAAGATAAAACCTTGGCCAGCCACTAACCTTTAATGAGCTTGGTAAGCTTTATTTCCAGCTTGTATTCATGTATTTTCGCTATCCACCTGCCCCTCTTTCCCTCGTTGTCTCCTTGTACTAGGATGTCCTTGATTATTGTTGTTAGGACAAACACTGTGATTTTCGACTGAATCAAATACACACAAAATGCCTTCAGAGCCTTGGCTAGTGCATAAGCTTGTTTCTTTAATATATTATATCTTAGTTTATCATCCCTTAGTACTAGGCTAAAGAAGGTCATGGACTGCTCATAACCCGTTTTATTTTTCTGTAGCAGCACCGTGGCAATGGTATGTGGAGAGGTGAAAGAAAAGATGTAGAAAGACATTGAATAGTTGGGGCTGGCTAATAGTGACACTTCAGCCAAATCTTCTTTGATTCTTCTAAAAGAATCATGGGGGATGGGGCTCCACTTGACTTCGTTTCCCTTCTTGAGCACGTATGTAATACATTTGACAATCTCTGCGTAGTTGGGTATAAATTGCCTCATGAAATTTATTCTCCTCAAGAAGGCTTGGAATTATTTATTATTCCTGGCAAGAGGAATGTGGCTGATAGCTTCAAACCATTTAGGATCAATATTCACACCCTCCTACAATACTACACGTCCTAGCAGCTTCCCCTCACTTAGGGCAAATTGGGATTTCTTAGGGTTCAAGGAGAGACCATATCTCCTGCACTTCTCAAAGGTGATTTCTAAGTGGAAGATGTGTTCCTCCTTAGTCTTGGAAAATATTGTGATGTCATCTAAGTAAACCACCATGCATTTGTCTCGCTCCCCCCACGAAAGCTATGTCCATGGCTCTCGAAATGTGGCACCTGCATTTATCAGCCCAAAAGGCATGCGAGCATACAATAATGTTCCCCACAGGGTGGTGAAAGAGGTCTTTTCCTCATCCTAGGGATGAACTAACACTTGATTATATATAAAAAAACCCATCCACCATAGACATTCTGGCTGAACTAACCACCTTCTACAATATATTATCCATCTTGGGCAGCGGGTAGTTGTCTTTCAAAGACAACCTGTTTAGGTTCTAGAAGTCTGCATATAGCCTTATCTCTCCATTCTTCTTCTTAACGGGGACTAGATTCGCCATCCACTCATAATATCTTAGAGGTACTATAATATTTACCTATAGTAGCTTCCTCATCTCTCTTTTAATGGAGGGGAATAACAGTGGATTTATTTGTCTGATTTTCTTCTTGCAGGGTTTCATTTCTTTTTTCAAAGGAATATTATACTGTATGATGTTACTATCAAACATTTTCAAATCATCATAAGACCAAGAAAAAACATCTTTGTAAGATTTGAAAATATCTAAATACCTCTATTTTTAATGCAAGGGGATTCCTTTTGATAGCTTGATCATCTTAGGCTCCTCCTTTGATCCAATGTTGTAATCTTGTACTTGATCATCCATTTCAAGAGCTATTTGTTTAGTGGCTATGTCATCTCTATTAAAAATTATTTCTAGTGGGACTAGTCCGCGAGGGATAGTGTTCCCTTTCAGTTACAAAATTTTGTGTGCAACCACTGCATCTTTCCATGAAGTTGCTTCTTGATCAGCTTCTTCTTCTTCTTCTTCTTCTTCTTCTTCTTCTTGATCGACGGTGGAGTTAGAAAAATCCCCAATGACCTCTATGAATTGTTTCACTTGTTCATCATCTTCGAACACTTGTCAGTGCTTGATTTTATCAGGTACATAGGGTTTGTACATGACTTCCACCTCATATCTAAGGAGAGGATTTTGGGGGGGGCCTGAAAGTACTTGCAACTACAACAAGAGAGTCTGTCATCGTGTTTTCTTCCCTGGGTAGAAACTGGATGTTAAAATCCAGGAAGAAATTATCAATAGTCCCATACTTCATTTCGATACATCCTCAATCTCGGGTGTTTGGCCTGGCATTGATTCCTGATTTTACTTAAGACCAGCACAGAGTCTCCTTAAACTATTAGACATTCAATATCCATACTTTTTGCAGTTTGTAACCCAAGGAGAAATACTTCATATTCTACCATGTTGTTGGTTTCTTCGAGCTCCAGTTTGAGTGAGAGGGGTATCAGGTGGCCTTTAGGATATACCAACAATACTCCTACGCCATTTCCCTCTTTTGAATTAGCTCCATCAAAATATATTTTACAAACTTTGCTTTCACTTTGTTGGCTTGTTGGGGCCTGACCCAGTTTCAGAGGTGATTTAGCCAAACAAATCTCGGTACTACTGGCCCTTTCAGAAATAGTCTGTGGAGCACGGACTGAGGTCTCACCCAAAGTAGTATGGGAGGGTGCTAGAATCAGGTTTCCACACCCTGGAGATGTCTAATGAGTTCAAGTGGTTCGTAGTTTGACCCTGCGTGCACGTCGCTATGCACACTTACCTGTACCTCGTGGCCTGAGATGCTGCCTTCACACAACCCTACTCGAGGGCCGAACGTTGTTATTACCCAATTCCTTACTAGTATTCCACTGTTAGTTGATTAATTTAGCTTACTTGCATGTGTAAAGTATACTTAGCAACCTAAACCATTCATACAAGTGCACGCAATAAATAAACAATATAATTGCAATTTGTATCAAATAGGTAATAGCCCAAGAACAAATACACGAAATTAAGACAAAAATTATCTTTATTATTATCTTCCTCAGTTACAGACTCGACTCCACCCAGCGCACTCTGCTGCAAACTACTAGGCCTTTGCACACTTAGTTGTAGAGCCTTCTCCTTCTCTACGACCCAAGACACACTTAGACACTTAGACTCTTGTTCTTCACCTCTATTTTTCCATCTATTACTTCATTACTATTATACTTAGAGCCTCGCTCTATTTATCCAATTCCATGGTCAGTGGACCATGGTTAGGCTGACATTACCTTTACTAGACTAAGGCAGACAACCCTGTGACTCTAACATACTTCCGCGCCCGCAATTCATTGGGCTTTACAACATCATTTGGTCAAAACATGGGCTTTGAGCCCAAAACATGCCTCAGGGGGGGATTCAATGCCCAACACACTTGCATGTTGATTTTCTAACTGCCATTTTAGGTGTACTAATGTTTCTTCTGTGTTAGCTTCATATTCTTCTAGAAATAGGCAGGAGAGCTCACTTCCTTTTCCATACACTGGGGAGTTTTTTGAGCCTTTAGTTGAGGTCATGATTTTTGCAAACCTAGATTCTCTATATAGTATCCTTTGTTCTCCTCCAAAGGTGGGAATGGTGGCATAAGTTAGGTCCAACTTGATAGAGCCTCCTACCTTGGAACCCCAAGATCTAGATAGTAGCATGCCAAAACATGGGGGTATATTTTCCACTACTATGTCCATTACCACACTCTTTTTAGGGACCTAGGATAGGTTCACCACTAGATATTTTATCATACCAAAACATTTGACCCTCTTGGAGTCGAAAGCGTAAAGGTCCTTGTAGGGTCTGGTGATCTGCAAGCCAAGTTGTTCTATTACTTCCAATGGCATGAGGTTGTGGGAGGCTCTGGAGTCCAACATGCAATTATGTAAAAGAACATCATGAATTCCTAGAGTCACATAGAAATGTGCAACAGAAGGATAATGTTCTTCCACATGTCACCCAAACACCACCATTGGCCTCTCTTCTTGAAGATTTAGAGAATCCTAGTTGGGTGGTGAAACTGATGGGAGCATGAATTGAGATACATGAGCTTTATAGGTAGGTTGCTTCAAAAGCTCGATTAGTGGAATATAAATCTTTACCTTTTCAAGCTCCTTTCGAAGGTTTAATGTAGATTGGGTCTTCTCTATACCTCCCAGCTCAGCTTGCCCTTCACCACCACCAGTGTTTTTCTGCAAAACATGTGCTTCCTTTGTTGTGTGCTCTTCTAAGAAATTTCTTTCCTTATTCAAGGTGACTTTTATCTTGGCAGGGTCAGAATTCATTTTGCCTTTCCCTTTTTCCAGTACTGGAGGAGTAACTTGGGGAGAATATTCCTCTTGTTGCTTTGATTCTCTTGACCTGTTCTTTGAAGATATTAGGTTATATTTACGTTGTGGGTGTGCCAACATGAACTCTACAAACTATTTGCAATAATAATCCATATCTTTCTTATCTTCTGCTTCTCCATCATGACTGATCTCTTGGTGAACCATATTCTCTTGTTCTTCTTCAAAGAAAGCAGAATATAAGTTTCCCTACATCTCCTGTGTATCTGACCATTTCTCATTAGGGTCATCTTCTAAATATAGAGGATGAGGGATCTGCTTCAACTATTCCTTTATTTCCCTTGGCAGTATTTGTAATGGAGGCCTTCTATATTGTGGGTTATATCCCCAATTGTTGCCTTGAGCATTCTATTTGGAGGGAATCTTGTTCTAAATTTTGAGCTTTCCAACCTTATGTGACAAACTTCTAATGAGTTTCTCCAACTCCTCCAATTTGTGGTCTGGTGATTCTTTGGTTTGACTACAGAAGGAAGCTTCTTCTTTACCTCTTTTATTCCTAGTGGTTTCCTGATTTCCACTTAACTTCCCTGTGGAGGAAAATTTTTCTTCTACTTCCAGAGCATTGACCTGGAGTTGATCTAAGGTAGGAGATTTATGTTCTCTTAAAGTGAAACCAAATTCAAATTCAAAGGCTCCCAAGTAAACTACCCGAGCAGCAGCTGGAGGAGGTTTTATCTCAGCAAGAAAGTTGGTATACTGCTTATTGGATCTCTTATTAAAATCTAATATATTCTCCTTTGGATTCTTCCTGATGGCATTGAACTCTATGAGGAGGTGCTCATGATCTCTCTTCTCACCCCATTTTTATGTGAAAGAGGTTTCAAGTTCCTCCCAGATAGTGATGTAAGCATCAGAGAGGGTTTTGAACCACTTTTCTAGCTTCTCCATCAAGGCACTGTAAAAAAAGTCTCAGGACCACATCTAGTTGTTCTACATTCAAGTTCTCCACAAAAGCACAGAAGTCTTGAATGTGTTTCTGAGTAGAATTATCATCTTCCCCATTGAACCTAGGCAAAAGCTTCAAGTATTCCTAAGGCATAACAATCAGGTTTTGAGGTAAATCGAGAGGTGCATACTTATTTAGGAATAAGCTTGGAAGAGCCATGTGGAATGGTGGAGGGGGATGGAAATTTACTTCGGGAAATGAGGCCAAGACTATAGTGGTTGGAGGCGAAGGAGGGTATGTCGGTTCTTATGATTAAGCCCTCAATTGTGACAAACAGTGTGTTAAGAACTAGAGGAGGAAATTACAAAGGCTGGTCAGATGGTAGCAGAGGCAGGGGGAGTTTTCTCTCTCTAGACATTCCTGAAAATGTTAGAGACAAATGGGGCTTTCTGCTATGAGGTGCATGAGCGAGTATGAGGCATTATAAAATCTAGGGTGATGAATGAAAATGAGGGGGGTGTGGATTCTCCAAGGTGATGTGAATGCAATCAGAATAGACTTCGCTCACCTACACGAAGGGTGCTCAATTTGTCATATTCCAAGGGTAACATCCTTCAATATGTTCCCCGACGACGACACGAGAAGATGTTGTCACTCCTAGAGACAACCTTGGATTTCTTACAAGACTAGTGCCTAGGTACATTTAAATCAGTTTGCCTCAAATGATTCTCAAGAAGGAGGATACATCACCCGTGTTCTATATATATATATATATATATATATATATATATCATAGAGTTGTTTCTTTCATCCAAAGATACAAGCTGTATGTTTCAACTTTTTTACACACACATAGTTCCTAGAAATATAACAGAAATAGTGGAGGCCAAGCACTTCAAAGATTTATAGTTTTAATCAACTTTATAAGCTAAATGAGAGAAGTCAAAGAAAAAGGGCAACTTGGGATATAGAGCTCAAAGCACCAAGAGTTATATATATAAAACATAGAGCTTGAAGCCATGAGATTTACTATAACTACTGAGTTAGAGGAAGATGTAATGGATAGAAAAGAAGTTGACTGATATGTTTCATACAATACATGTTGAAAATATGATTTCAACCCCTCAGATAGGCATATGCATTAAAACTTTAATGCAGATGAATCTGTAGACAAGTCTAAAATATCAGAGTATATATTATTGCATGAATTCTAAAGAGGAAAACATATAAGATGAATGAAACAGGGAAATAATGTTGGGTTGTGTTATATTCTTTCCACATAGTTAACAGGGTGTTTGAGGGGTACCCGTAACCCCACTTTATGGGATCCGGGGCAGCGCCCGAAAAATTTTGGTTTTGGACCCTATGTTAGGTTGGGCGGACCCACCTATGGTTTTGTGCATGATTTTCGCACATGTTTTTTGGACGCGATGATTTTTGGTCCATGGTAGTGGATCCGACGGTTTTTTTGGTCCATGGTATTGGATGCTTCGGCATGTATAAATATGTATTGTAACATTGAAAGGAATATAACGAAAAATCAAGCTGGTAGTCCCGATTTTGGGATCCAGGGGAAATCTCTGTGCATATGTGTTTTTTATGTGTTATGCTCTCGCATTGTTTATTTTTCTGTGATTTAGAATTTGCATGCAGGTAATTTCTGTACGGGGTTAAAGCCTACATTTGGTATCTGAGTTGTTTTGGCTTCAAGGGGACGCCTTTGTTGCTGAGGGGTTTCGCTCGGGCCTGTGGTAGACCCTGTTCAGTGGGAGATCTGCGAGATCGATTCTGGTGGTGAAAGAAGATGGCGAGCAGCAAAAAGATAGAGATTGAGAGTTCAATGGTCAGAGTTTTGAGTTGTGGAAACTCAAGATGGAGGATCTGTTGGTGGATAAAGATCAGTGGATCGCGGTAGATCCGGGTACTAAACCAACGGGAGTGACCGATGAGGAATGGAAGAAGTTGGATCGGAAGGCAAAGAGCACAATACGATTGTGTGTCTCAGATTCAGTATTGTTGAATGTATCAGGGGAAGCTACGGCGAAGGCTTTGTGGGACAAGTTAGGGACTTTGTACCAATCTAAGTCTCTGGTGAATAACTTGTTCCTGCGGAAAAAGCTGTATAACCTGAGGATGAAAGATGGAGACTCGGTGACAGAGCAATCTGAGATGAATTTAATATTGTGGTAATCAGTTATTATCTATTGATATTAAAAATTTAAAGATGAAGAATAAGTCATCAGTTTTGGTTGTGTTCTCTAACCGGATTCGTGGATAGCTGGTTATTGCAATAGGTAGCAATGCAACTGCTTTCCAGTTTGATGAAATAGTCTCAGCCTTGCTGACGGAGGAGATGAGACGGAAAAAATATGGACAACCAGAATGGTGATGCCTTGTCTGTACGAGGACGGTCCCAGAACAGAAACAAAAATAAGTCATCGAGTGGGAGATCTAAATCTAGAGGGAGATCTAAATCTCCAGGAAAACCTACAAAGGTGGTGTGCTGGAAATGCGGAAAGGAAGGGCACTTCAGAAGGAGTGTAAATCTAAAGCTTCCTGATAAGGAAAGGGATCTGATGATGCTCCTTCTGCAGTGGCGAAAACCACCTCAAATGAAGGTGGGGATGTGTACTTGGCTCTTCAAGTACACATGTAGATCATGAGGCATGGTTGATTGACTCAGGTGCATCCTTTCACTTCACTCCCCATAGAGAGTGGTTCTGCGAGTATGAGAAATATGATGGTGGTGATGGCTTCTTAGGAGATGATAGGAAGGCTAGAATCATTGGTCACGGAAAAGT
>APFE031698422.1:34165-71398 GCA_000404065.3 Pinus taeda | reverse complement strand
CCAGCACAGAGGTCAGCATATCTACCAGTAGCTTGCCAACCTCATTGAAATCTGCATAGGAGAAAGGAGGTGGCCCATAAGGTTGGCAGTCTGCCTTCATGAATTTCCTGGCTATGGCAGCAATGTCTGCGCTAAAGAGTTTGGAGCCCTCATCTAGCAAATAGTTCATGGAGAAGGGGTATAGCAGTTGGGTCTGCTTGTAGTTGAGCATCTGGTTGATGGAATCTGGAGTTATATAAAAGAGGATGCTCCCAGATGGAGACTTCACAGCCCTGAGTTTCTGGTCATAGTTCTCTGCACATAGGTGGATGATTTCAGGGAAAATGTTAACAGGAGGCAGGAAGTAGGTGGGTAGATTAGATTGCCAGATTCCATACAGGTCACTGTTGTCCAAGTGACTATTTCTTAACTGGCAATATGTTTGCAAGTGGCTTCTCTCTGCCACAAAGTCTGTGATAAGGGCATCACTTTCCACCAGTGGCATAGCTTCTAGTTCTCTGTTAGGTGGATTTATGGGCACTACATCTAGAGCAGCTGGAGTAGCCATTGTCTTGTTTTTGCTGGTGGTTTACTGTATTTTAAGCTTGATGTGAATGCTGAGGAATGGCTTACTGCTCTCTGTTTGCAGTGAGCAGTTTGGTAGTGCAAGGAGGCTGTCACAGGCTTAATGAATCTATGGGGCACTCTGTTTTGAGGCACCAGAGTGTTTTTGAGCTAGTTAGCTGGTTATTTGCAGAGAATTCCTTTAGCAGGGGTGGGGGAACTTTGTCAATTCAGTCTTCTAGTCGGTGGCTCGGCTTCTTTAGTTGCTTTTTTGTGGAAAATGGTAAATTTCACAGAGGGTCACGGGTTTCTTCGAGACTTCCGTCGCGCAGGGGTTTCAGAGGCTTTTTAGGTAGATTTTAGAGGTGAATTTCAACAATGTGGGTCCTTTAGCTGAGTTGTTTAAGCAGGAAAATAGGATTGCAAGGAGAACAGTGGACAAGAGAGGGTGCCTGCGGCAAAATACCTGGTTTTAATGGCGTACGAGGCGCTTGCACCGGTCGAATTGGCTGAATTGCAGGTAGTTGGGTTGATAATGGAGGCAGCAACAACTTTGGCGGATAGCTTTTGATTTTTGACCGTTGTGGGTTGAATTTCGCTTTTAGAGGAGCTCTAGGCATTGTAGAAAATAATGCGAAATAACGGTTTTTTGATGCCTTTTTATGCATTTTTGGCATATTGGCACCTTTTTGTGATGACGTCATGCTGACGTCATCATGGGCCCGAGTACAGATAGGTGACGTGGCAGGTGACGTGGGTGCCCAGGTGGCACTGACATGGTGGCAGGGTGGACAGGGCGACGTGGTGGCCAGGGGTGACGTGGAGGCCTGGTGGCGGCAAAGCGGGGTGACGTCACGCTGATGGGGGCGTGACGTCAGCGTGGGAGGAAGGTGGTAAGTGGTTTCCCCGGAGGGGTCCTTGGCGGTAAGCTGTTTGGAAGGGGGGGCAGCGAACAGTGCAGGCGCCTGACGCGTGGCGGGGGTACGGCGGTAATACCGCCCATCCCCCGGACGCAAAAGGTCAGGCAGTTGTGTTGGAAGATCCACCACCCACCGTTGGATGGGAGGGGTGGGAGATCGCACGGCGGGCGGCGATTGTGATATGCCGCCACGTTATGCCATGGGGACCCGCCAACTATTAAAATATGTTTAATTACATCGGGCGCGCGGGGTGGGTAGAAACTTTAGGATTTCGGGTTTTATGGGTTTTATACGCGCATTTTATTTAAAAGTTGTTTATTCAAAAACTTTATAATAAAACGGGTTTAGGGCGGAGGAAAGGGGGACAAGGGTAAATGGGGGCGGGGAATTTAATTTTTTTGCCTTTTGACCATAGTTTTTTGCCAAACCCATAGTTTTTAGGATGATTTGAGGGCTAATACTAACCCTTGAGGGGTTGATATTTCCCAAGGAAGGTTTTATAGCTATAGTGCTTGGGGGAGGGTATCTATAGGTATTTTTTGGGAGATTTTCAAATAGATTGTAATAGAATTAGGGGTAGGGGGAGTTGGGGAGCTAATTAGTGATTAGTATGGTTTGTGAGGTGAATGAAGGGGTGAAGCCAAGTTTTGATAAGTGAAACTTAACTTAGGATTTTGAGGATAAATGAAAATGATGAAAAAGGATGTTTACACAAAAAATGTGGCTTCTTTTCATGTTTGAATTTCACGGCTTGACCAAGTAGTTTGTGATGTAATGAAGTGGAACTAGACACCTCAACAGATCTCAAGGCCCTTGGGAGTGTTAGTAAAAAATGATTTTTTGGGGGAAACTGGGGAAGTTAGACATGCTTCCAATGCTTGTCCTCCACTCTTTGTTTTTAATGCCCACACCCTGAGTGGCATAAGTTTTTTCACTTAATAGGCCAATTGGTGATGGCTCTCCATTTCTACAACCTTGCACTACTTACCCATCCTAGTAATCCTAACCTTTTTTCTTCATTAAAGTGGGTGCACTTGAATTAGCAGACCCTGATCTTCTTATTTTTCTTTTGACTGCCCTCCTATCTAATATCTACCCTTATTTCTTCCAAGGCCCCAGATTAAGCAGTTGGGCACCTTTATTTCTCTACCTAGCTAGTCATCTGCCAAGCTTGAGCTGTTTGGTCAGGGAACATTCTCTATTCTGCAGCAAGCAATTTAACCATGGCATGGTCCAGTTTAGATTGTTGGGCCATCCATCAAGTGTGATTAGTAGCAGTACTTGGATAACATGACACTGCCAAATGAGCTTAGTAGTGGCATTTTGACTGGCCACTTTCCTGGTCTTTAGTTTGGGGTTCATTTTCACTTTTCTCTTGACCTCTTGATTTTCTTGCCCTTTGATTATTATTTTAAGGCATACCTTCTTTTCATTTTTTAATTTTTTTTAGTGTGTACACAAAATATGGAACCTTTGCAGCCTGCAATGATGAACATATTTAGCCCTTCCACTGTCAATCATGAAAGATGAAAATTATTGGTATAGGAACCTAACATAGTGCATTCCATGCACAAGTAGTAGTTTTCAATTATGAGGTAAACCACATCAAAGAAGCTGTTAAATTGGGTAAAAATAGTTTGATATAATCTATGTAACTAGATTTTGGTGTGGTGTGGAAAAATGGCATCATAATGAAGGTGTTAAATTGAGTAAAAAAAATTAGTTTGATATACTCTATATAAATAGATTTTGGTGTGGTGTGTAAAAGTGGCATCATAATGTGAGAAGAACTTTAAAGCTATATTGGTTTCTCAATCTCCATAACTTTATGTTTTACTATGTTTTTTCACTCTTCCTTTTAAATTCCGATATGGTATCAAGACCGTAGCTCGATCCATCAAGCTAAAGAAAGCCTCTAAAATGGGAGGTTGCATTGGATTTTTTTTTTTGTATTGGAGTTTTTATGTTTACTTGGAGCTAATCCATAGATATGTCCTACCCATGTTTAAGGTGTGATAGATACCATTGATTCTTTTTGCAAGGGTCATTTTTGTGTTGTAATTTTCGACGAAGCATTGTTAAGAGAGGAGAAACCACCAAGTTTTGCAAAGGAAAAGCCTTAGAGGGGTCGCCAAAACTATAAGCTCACAACATTTATTTTTCATATGAAAGAACCCCCGCACTAGTATTTCTCTAACCCATGTTGCATCAAGAGACCCAAGAGAGAGTTGTAGCTGATTCTGACATCAAGAGAGAGTTGTAGCTCGATCCTAGATTCAAGAGAAGGAACAGTCATCGTATAAGGCGACAAAAACAAACAAAAAACAAAAAAATCGCCCTATACGCCAAACCCATAAAGCTACCATCATTTTTTCTTTGCAAAGGAAATGTCATCAAGAGAGGGACCCAATACTCCAAAGTTGAGCCAAGGTTTCTTTGTGTTGTGCCTCCATTGTAAGTTTAGGTTTCTTTTTCGAGTTGCCACTAGATTTGCTCGTGGTGAGATTTTTGTGGAGCCATCACCATAAATCCAATGCAAAGTCTTATAGGGAGAAACCCTAATTATGGAAAGGATTTTAGAGTCACCATTGTAAGAAAATTTTGCTCACACCAAGATTTTAATACCTCCATAAGGGTTTAGTTGAAAATCAGGGAGAAGCCGCCTAATCCATAGTAAGGGGGAATTATTACAAAATTCAAACATGGATTCCACCAATAATAAAAAAACACTAGGTCCCATGCTTAATGGTACACATTATGTAATGTGAGAAATTAAGATGAAGAGCCTTTTGAAGAATTTGGTCAATTGGGAAGAAATAGTCACAAAATATGAATAACATGAAGTCGCAGACTTGGTAGCAATAATAAATTCCCAAAGAAATGCTTCAACAGAGAGAAAAATAAATGAGTTAAGAGCACCATGGAATATGCCCAATGGATTTGAGACTCTATATTCTCTAATATTGCAGCAACAACCATATCTCATCAAGCTTGGTCAATTATGGAAAAATCATACCAAGGGACAAACAAGGTCAAGAATGCAAAGCTTCATGTTGTTAGGAAGAAGTTCAAAAATTTTCAAATAAGAGATACTCAATCAGTAGATCAGTTTATGAATTAGGTCATGGAGGTAGTAAATCAACTTAGAACTCACAAAGAGGATGTTGTCAATCAAAAGGTGGTTGAGAAAATTCTTAGAAGTCTCCCACCTTCATTTGATATGCTTGTGACAACCATGGAAGAAAGTAAAGATCTAGATTAGTTTCAATTGAAGAATTGACAAGATCAATGTTAAATTTTGATTCAAGAATTAAAGATAAAAAATAATCATTAGAAAATTCCTTTCAAACTCAAGTTGCATTTAGTAGAGGAATAGGCAAAGGTATAAGAGGAAGATGATATTTTAGCAATATAAACAATGCATCAATTCAACCTAAAAAGTAGCAAGATCAGCCTTAGAATCAAAAAGGAAGAGGTAAAAACAATAAAAGAAGAGGAAGGATGGACAAGTCAAATATATAGTGCTATTACTACAAGTATAACCATTTTGAAAGTGAATGTACGAAGAAACAATCATATTTGAATGAACGAAACACAAATTTTTCAAGAATTGATGAAGAAACAACATCTTCTATGTTTTTTTCTTGTTCAACAGCAAAAGAAAACAACAATGAAGATATTTGATTACTGGATAGTGGTTGTAGTAACCATATGACAAGTAAAAAATATGTTTTTTAAATTTTTAATGAAACAACTAAATCTCATATTAAATTGGGTGATGATCATCTTGTTAGTGCCCTACGCAAAGGTATGGTTATAGTTGTAAACAAGAAGAATTAAAAGAAGGGTGTTCATGATGTCTATTATGTACAAAGTTTGAAACATAATCTATTATGTGAAGTAAAAATGAGTGAAAATGGTTTTGAAGTCAAGCTTAAAGGTCCTACCTGCACAATTCTTAATAAGCCACCCAGTCAAAGAGTTATAGAAAGTATCCAAATGACCAAAAATAGGATGTTTCACATGAAACTTGGTCATGGCATCTTAAATGTGCCCATTTAGATTTTAATAGACTTGATCTTTTACAAACTAAGTCTATGGTCTTAGTTCAACCTGTGATAGATTTCCATCATAATTCATGTAAAAGTTATATTCTTGTCAAACACCAAAGGAACAATTTTCTAAATGTTTCCAGCTATAAAGCCCAAAGTCCACTTGAGCTAGTGCACACAAAATTTTGTGGTCCAATGCAAACTTAGTCAGTAGGAGGAATCTTTTACTTTATAAACTTTATTTATCATCTCAACAAAATGCGTTATGTTAGGCCTTGTTGTTGTGATACTTAGCCTTATATCTAGGTTTATGGAGTCACCAAAAGAAACCCATTGGAAAGAAATAAAAATGGTTTTAAGGTATATCACAGGAACAATATAGCATGGAATTTTGTACAGTGATTCCAAAGAGATCCATCTTGTCGGTTACACATGTAGTGATTTTGTAGGAAGTATTGATGACATAGATTACCTCAAGATATGCATTTCACCTAAGTACAATACTAATTTCATGAGCATCCAATAAGTAGACCATTGTCTCTATTTCATTATAAGAAGGAAAGTATGTAGCAGCAATAGGAGCAACATGCCAAATAGTTTGGTTAATAAGATTGGTAGATGATCTTGATCCTAAAGAGGAGTCAACTACTATTTTATGTGAAATAGTTCATCTATTTACTTTCCAAAAATCAAGTGTTTCAGTGCAAAAGTAAACACATTGACACCCATTTTCACTTCATCTGAGAGCTAGTCAACAATGGTGAAGCCAATCTTCATATTTTCAATTGTAAAAATTAGTTGATAGGTTTTTACAGAGCTATTGGCAACAACACGTTTTTAATTTCAAAGGAAGAACATAACTTTGAATCCATTTTAACCCCAAATCTGTCAAGAGGGATCAAATATCTCCAATTGTAAACCTCTACTTAAGTCTTGCACTAAAAAAAGAGATTTGTACTTCAAGAGATTTGATCTCTATCCAAAGTTAAAATAAATCTTAGTTCATTAAAAAATAAAATGAAAGTTAAAAACATTTAAAATAAAATATTAAAAAATTAAATGTGAAATTTAACTTCATATTTATTTTAAAAGACACATTTTATCTTTGAGACGTTTTAACTTTTGCACACCTAATTAAACTATAATATATAGTTATATTTGTGCCAAAAGTTTTAAAACAAAGAATGTTATATTAAAAATCTATTTGAATTAAAATAAATTATATCAAATAAAATCTTTATTACATATAAGAAATGATACTTAAAATGTTTAAATAACCTATTTTAATTATATAAGGAGTATGAAAGGTTTCGGGATTGAAGGTCAATAGACGTTTGATTGTAATGAGATTTTATTGATTAAAGATAAAGGTAAAAAATAAGTGGAAGGAATTTGTTTTAACACGTAATTAGATGGTTTATGGACACTATAAAACATTTTAATTATTTATTTTTAAGTTTGTTCGTGAAGAAGAGGAAAATTCAAAACCGAAAACGTACGAAGGGCAAAGTTGTGGTGGGTATCCCAAATTCAGTATTTCTTTAAAGTGTTTTATATTTAGACTTGTTTTTAATGTAATTTTTTGGAATTTTTGGTGTCATAATTTAGGGAAAAATTTGAGGTGAAATCTTGATTTGTGTTATTTAAACTAGTTTTTTTTACTGTATATATGCATTCAGCACCCAGGAAAACCCTAGGACATTCGATTGCACAGGATTACCCATCAAGCATGTGATTTCAATAAATTCCTATGGGATTTTAGAGAAATTTATCTAGAAAAACCAACCGTAAAAGCTTCCAAAAAATCGCACTAAAACAACTCCCCGAGATTTTGTCAACTTCTGCATTTACGCAATAGAACAGACCGTCTTTCACATGTGTGACTATCACTTAATATTTTGTCGTCAAAGGTCTGACACGTCCCGACCCCACTGGGTCTACATTTTATCATTGACCTTAACAGTCTCAAGTTGTACAACATATTCACTTCAACCCATTAACATAGAGATCAGGGTAGTCTAGATGCCCGTGAAAATGCCATGAAACATGAGTGAGAGAGAGAGAGTTGGAAATATAGATCACTCAATAATTTAATGTCTATAAATTCTCTCCACACCACTGCATTTTTCATTGTAATTATTCCCATTATTTTTTTCTCTTCTCAGCTTCCTAGTCAATTTCCTCCCTCACAATCTCATTCGGTAGCATTGGAAATCCTCCCCATCACCTCCATTTCCATTTTCCAATAGGGAATGGTTGAATGCCCACCTCCACATCCACTGCTGCTAATTCCGACTATGATGTTTTTATTAATCATCATGGTCCAGACATAAAGAAAACTTTTGTATGTCATCTCTATTGGAGCCTTATTTCATATAGATTGAGAGTCTCTTTAGATAAGCCTGAATTAAAACCGGGAGATTATTTCGCTCCTTAGAATGAAAACGCCATTAGACTGGCCTCCGTTCATGTGGCCAACTTTTCCCTAGGATATGCAAGTTCAAGTTGGTGCCTAAGGGAGCTGGTCTAGATGTTGGACTCAAAGAAGCCCATAACTCCAATGTTCTACAATGTGAAGCTTGTTGAGCTTAGGTGGACGCGGGGCAGAAAGAGGGTTCAGGGCAAAAATTCAAGGTATGTTGAAGCCCTGGAGGCACTCGAAAAGAAGACTTATTATGACCCTCCAACTCGTAAAAGGAAGTTGCGGTACAATTCCAACATGATTGAAATGTGAAGAACTCCTCTTTCAAATGTTCCAGGTATAACTCGTTTTGAGCTTGCAGAGTGTAATAGGTGAGAATTCCAACTCCCCTCTGGCTATTGTATTATTTTGGGTTACATGTTATAAACATAGGCTTCTTTTTCTCATTAGTTTTGTTTTTTTTCTTGTGAATAACCAACGATGAGGGTGAGCTGGTAGATAAGGTCATTGAATGGGTGTTAAAAAAGGTGAAAAAACCATCCTTAGCCTTGGAGGTAGCTAAATATCCAATAGGTTTGGATGATAAGGTGAATAATTTTGAAGCTAAGGTTTTATTGTCACAACAACAGAGAGGGAAACCTCAGATCTTTGGGATAGCGGGGTTAGCTGGTGTAGGAAAGACCACATTGGGAAAAGTATTGTTCAATAGGAAGAATTTAGATTATAGTACTTCATGTTTTTTATCTGATGTAAGAGATAAAGAAGGTAAGGGCACTTTAAATTTGTTGCAGATAATACTTCTTAAGGAATTGAAAAGATCATATCATCCAATAAACAATGTTGATGAAGGTAAAGGGATGATTCAAAAGAATCTTTCATCATCTAAAGCCTTAGTAGTTATAGATGATGTAGATCATGAGGATCAGGTTGATGTACTCTTGCCACATCAAACTATAACTCGCCCTGATAGCTTAATATTAATTACATCTAGGAATAAGCATGTTTTCATGAACTCAAATGTCGAAGAGGAGTCCATATATACCTTACACGGCCTTAGTGAAGAACATTATCTTGATATTTTTTGTTCGCATTCCTTCAACCAACAATATCCACCCCCCGAATTTTAATCTTGAGTAAATAAGTTCGTAGAAGCTTGTGGTGGTTTTCCTTTATCTTTAAAGGTATTTGGGGCACTTGTTAAGGGAAAAGACAAATTTTACTGGGAAGATCAATTGAATAAACATGGACACACACTTCCCAATGACATAAAACAAAGACTTCAAATAAGTTATGATGCTCCGGAGATGGAGGAAAAAGAAATATTTTTAGATATTAACTGTTTTTCATAGGAAAAGACAGGGATATGGTGATCAGAGTCTCTGGAGGGTGGTTTGTGTGGGTTTCAAAACTATTAGAGGTGGATCCTAAATAAAAGATAAAAATGCATGATCACCTTAGAGACTTGGGAAGAGAACTTGCCAAAGCTTCAGAAATGTCGCGTCGTTTGTGGCATTGGACAGAGGACAACATGTTTGATATGTTGTGAAAATCGTCGGTAAGAGTTAAATGGTTTTCTATTTTTTAAGTTTTACCATCATTTTACATGAAAGAATGGGTAACAACTGTCATGTTTCTGGATTGGACAGGTAACTACTAACCGTCGTGCATGGATTTAGAATGGTTGATAGGGAATACACTCGTATTGATGAAAAGAATCGTATGAGGAGGTTGAAACTTCTTGATGCTAAAGGTGATCTTATGGAACACATTTTCACAAAGGTGTTGTCTCTAAATCTCGTATGTCTGCGCTGGAACCATTGTCCCTAATCTTCCCTATCTTCCTTGCCTTTCCAGGTTCCAATGAAAAATATAAGGGTTCTATATGTGATAGGATTCAATTTAGAAGAATAGTGGAAGAAAGAATCGAAGGTAAATTAGGATTTTTTTGAATTAGAGTATGTGTTTATTACCTATCGATACTGTAATTATAACAGACTCCTCCCACATCCGCCCAACTAACCATGCCAATCAGGGTAAACATGAGATGAGAGGCTACTATGATAATATTAGACCTCCTATGTGACCTTAATCAACGGAAACATCACACATAGTCATCCAACATCAACTTCAGAATCCTCAGAAGACATGTCATCCACTCAGACAGCCTATCCCTGGGTTCCATTGATGTTCTAGATCTCGTAGGCCACAATCCCTCTCATGTTATGGGCAAGGGAGCGACCAGAAACCCAAAGTCTCTCTCACTAGCTTTCCTGCCAGTGACTAGAGACCAAAGTTGCCAGTTCTGTGCCAGCAACCCTAGTATTTAAGCCACATTTTTAGGCCCAGAGCCCAGGTCACTTCCTAGAATGGAGTGATAACTTGAAATCAATAAAAGTACAGGGAAAAAATGATTCAAAATAAATTTCGTCAAACACATCATCAACACGTAACCAACAGGTGTAAACAACAGAATTAAGTGTAGGGATCTCATACTTATCTGAGAATTGCTATGAAGCATTATTCCCTCATGTCAATTGCTCCATTATCATATATTAGGTCATAGACACATTATCCATTCATGTATAAGGAAAACATGCTCTGATCCATACATAGTTGTTGCCATAAAATATACATATAACCAGCGTAATAGGAACCGAATACCATAAACATATCAACCATCAAAATCCACATATACATCAATACATTTACACATGAAAATCAAGGGAATGAATTTCTCATTAATGAATGCAATGAACCAACCGGAGATGAGGCTACCATGTTCCACCTGACCATAGATTGGATGAGCCAAGTCTCTCTTTAGCCAATCACTCTCATGCCATATTCCTAAAATGAATGTGGGACTCATAGAACACACCAAAAACACCAATCAACTTGGATTCCACCGAAGTTATCCACCTACACCATGAGGAATTTGAGTGCCTCCTAGTCTCTCAGGATTTACCACAATCCACAGTCTGATCCAGGGATCACTAGGACCTGCACTAAGACATACTCTCCAGGCTTTACCATGCATCCCATGTTGGGACCACTATGCCCAACAGAGACAAAATCCACCTCTTGGCTTTACCATATATCTCTCCATTCACCAGCATGGATTCCTAGGCCCACTGAGGCACATAATCTAGATTTACTACAACCTACAGTCTAGTTCAGGGGTTATTAGGCTAGTGGCTTCGTGATCCTAACTCTAGTTTAGGGACCACTTAGACCATGTGTTTTTCAATTCGGGGATCCAGCCCACTTAGCTTCGAATCCAAGCTGGCCATCCCACATAAACCGAATGAGAGAACCCATCTCATCAAAGCTATCAGGAAATGGCAAGGCTAGGCTAAAAATATTTTCACACCTAGAAAAACCCATGCCATGGTAGAAAAGAAACACATGCAATCCCATGCATCTGAAATATAGCAAGGAAAATACACATGCAAGTCGATACCTGCAATGAAGCCTACTATAGCTACTTGATCCTGTCTTTCCCTGCTTTATATTTGCTTCCTCTTGCCTTCTATTCCTTTCTTGCTCCAATGCCAAAGTGCTCCAAGAAAGTCTAAGTGTCCAAGAGTATGAGAGAGAGAGTAATTTTTAATTTTAGGTATGTTCTATGTTGATAGAAAATTTACTTCAATTTTCCATATTAAATCAATATCAATTCCATATTAGCAATCACATTTAGCATGATAGTAAAATGTAGATAGAACATAAACATAAATCGCAGAAGACAAACCAAGACAAGAGGACACAAGATGTGGCACCAGCCAGGGACAAACCCCAATGTGGGGAAACCCTTGATCAATTCTTCTTATATGTACTTTAATAGTTCAACAGAGAGAGAGATAGTACATATACATCAGAAGTCAACATTTTGACTTATCTAAATAAGAGCAGAGATATTCTCTAAGAAGATAGCATATGAGGTCACTGATCTGAGCCGAGTTGAAGGCATATTGCTTCCACTAATCCAAGTTGACTCCATCACCATGCTGTGCCTCACTGTGCTGCACCCAATCATCATGCTGGACCCCATTACCATGTTGCACACATCATACTACTGCACCTTATCATCATGTTGCACCTCCCTATACTGCATCATCATGTTGTACATTATCATCTTGCTACACCTATCAATGTTGCCTCATACTATACCTCATTGTGCCCATCATGCTACATCTCATTGTATCGTTAAATATCATTATGTTGCACGTTATTACCAAGTGTTGCACACAACATGCTACACTACACTTCATCACGATTCCCATCATGTTGCAACAACATTCCACATCATGTTGCACCTTATAACAAAGTTATCATATCTTATCATGTACTGCATTAGTTCATTGTTTAGAGGATTCTCTATTTGTTGCATTGGATGACATTCTAATAGTAGATTGGGTAGCCTTCATCGTGGACAGGTTAGGCCATCAAGATAGTCCTACCTATTGTCACACATTGGTAGCAACATCAAACTGATCCTTGTTGCACGAACCTTTTTTTCCTATCACTATTTGTGATTGTCTAGTTAGGGCATATTGCTATAGCCTTAGACTTCTCCAACGGACTCCCAAACAGCCCTTGAAATATTGTGGCATACTTTAAGATGCCCCCTCCCTTTCTACATTGTTGCCTTGGGGCATATGACAGCCCTTTACTACTCTACACAAGCCCAGCTGTGGTGCTATGGCCCGCATCCCAGCACAACAACAATTGTGGCTTTCAATCATGTCCAAAACAACAACCTTTAGCCCTTAACACTTTGGCCATATAACAATATCTTGGATATCCTTCAATGAGCCCTAAAACAAGCCCAAAATTGCTTTGTTGTCTTTGCCTCTTTGCTTCATCTACAACGGAAAATTCTTCTCCCTTAAACGAGTTCTCTTTCACCTACAATGAGCTGTTGTTGAGTGCTACACCACTGCCCTTCTTGTTAGGGCTTCTTCATGGGATAGTGTTACATCAAGGGTTGTCCTCCATGAGAACGTAGAGTATTAGGAACCCTTCCATAACAATGTATAGGATTAGGGCATTCCATCCATGACTGCATTTTAGGTGGCATCTTCATGACTAAGCTTTAGGGCATCATCTCCATGACTACATTTTCTCTTAGGATCCCTCCTCCCACCAAAACCCAAGACAAATGGAGAGAAATATATCACAAGAAGTGTGTGTCCAAATTACCTTCAAGGAACCTCTATTTATACCAAAACGTTGAGCACAAGTGGGGGCAATTTGGTTGTTGACCGACCTTGACGAATATTCCTATAACACAAATATATTCATATCTCCATGAATACTTGTCCGAATCAGATGATCTTTAGATCAATCCTACACCACTTGACAAGAGGAATCAAAGAAAAATATCAGCTACCATAAATAAGATGACCCACATGGATTTTGGCCCTAGTTGTCAATTTTAACTCTCCCTCTCAACTAGGGAGAACTCCATCCGCTGATCCATCTGGCAGACTATGCTATCTATGCCATCACTACCTTGCACTACTCTGCTCTACTCTACTCTTCTCTGTTGAACCATGAAGAAGAAGAATTGATCAAGAATGTCTCATACCATTCTCTACTGACCCGAAGTCAGTCTCATATGAAGAGTGTGTCTCATATGAAGAGAGTTTCTCATACCACTCCCACTGATCTGAAATCAGTTCCAAATAAAGAGAGTGTATCATACCACTTTTACTGATCTGAAATCAGTCCCAAAAGAGAGTGAGTTATATCACTCTTACTGACTCAAAGTTAGTTCCAAAAGAAAGTGTCTCAAACCACTCATACTGACTCAAAGTAAGTTTCATTGATCCCAAATCAATATCAGCCTAGCATAGGGAGTATGGTAGTAACACGATGTGTCCATTGGTACTATTATGGTCCCTATCCTCATTTCCATGCTCATTCGCCAAAGAAGAGGTACTTCCCATCATTCCAGACTGCATGGGTAGGATGTCTTGGTAGGAGAAGGATGAACTACTGATCTTGCATAAATGTCACAAAGGGTATCCTAGGGGAAGGCTGAACCACTCACCCTGTACAAAAAAAAATCACTAGGAGAAGGTTGACCACTCACCCTATGACTGTGTCTCAGTAGGAGAAGGATGAACCATTCATCCTGCCTACAAATAAAACCACTAGGGGAAGGCTTGAGTCACTCACCTTATGTTTGCTCATCGCTCCAAGATGTACCCCCAAGCCCCCAGAGCTCCTAAAGCTCAATGTCCATATCATGCAGGACCATTAGGAGAGAGTTTCTCCACGACTCTTAATCGTTCTTAGAAACTCACAAATTTGACCTTTTACAGGGGCTTTGACAGAATTTCGGTGACCTACACATCATTTCGAATGAAGCCTTCTTGCTCATCGATGTACCATATCCCATATAAAGTGGTACCTGATGTCTATATACTTGGAGAAATCATAGAATACAAGATTCCTCATCCATTGAATCCCCTCTGGTTGTCACAGAAGATCACAGTGGTATCCAACATGTGTCCAAACAGCTCACTGGAGAGCTTTCTCAACCAGTTAGCTTCACACGAGGTCATATTCGTAGCTATGTATTCGGTCTCAGCAGTGTTCAAAGAAAATGACTTGTGCTTCCTACTCATCCAATATATTGAAGTAGAACCCAAAGAGAACCAGCATCGAGAAGTGCTCTTGCAATCCTCCACACTGCCTGCACAATCAGCATCAGGATAACCATGTAGCTTCACAGTTCCAGTAGTGTATCTTGACCCATGAGAGATTTTTCCCTGAAGATATCTCAAATGATTCTTGGCACCAATCCAGTGAGGCTCAACCATATATGAGCTCAACCTACTAATTGAAAAACATATATCTGGAAGGGAGTTCACGAAGAACATCAATGCTAGTATGGGTTTATGAAACTCAAAGGCATTTCCCAAATTAGGTTCAGTATCACTACCACATAACTTCTTGAAGTTAGGCTTCATCAAGGTAGTCACAAGCTTGCAGTTCATCATTAAAAAACTAGAATCCATCTCCCTCTTACTTTTACAAATGAGAGGTTCTGCACTTGTCACAAAGAGGTCATCCTCATAAGGTGCCAGTATGAGAGATTTATCGTCCACGACCTTCAAGTAATGGTTTGTTTTAGCTTCACTCTTAGTGAATCTCAGCTTCATTGGACAGCTATCAATCCTCTCATATCAAGCTCGAGCTGTTAGCTCTAAATCATAGAGATCTTTCTTCAACCTGCATACATGAGATTCCTAATAATGAATCTCAAACCCCTTAGGTTTTTCCAAACCTATAGACCTGCTACATGAGGGGAATGGTCCTCTTGTAAGATTTTCCTTCGGTACATATTGGACATGTACCTTCATGTTCTTCTTGAACTTAGGCATCCCTATCAACATCAGACTCACATCGGGTAGGGCCCCATAATAATTAGACCTCTAGCGCTATAGAAGAGATGTGTCAACTGACATGGTCCCAATAGACTTCTTGCAACTTGATACAAATTGCCAACCCTAAACCCAAGAGTAAAAGCATCTTGAAAAATTCCTCTCTTAAACATGTACCTTTCAATTGATGAATTCCACCTTGAAACCTTTCATTTCCATTGTTGAAATGGACACATGTTTCTTCTTGAGATCAGGTAAATAAATAACTTCTTGTAAATGAATCGTGTTACCCTTTTATTAGATGAAGTGCCTTGAAGCACTATAATCAATAAGTCAAATTCCCAAAGAGTCTGGAGGAGAAATAGTGGAGAGGGTCAATATAGGATAACACTCTTTTAGCTTATCAAAAACAACATTTGATTCTTCATACCTGGGGTTCCTTGCTTTCTTTGAAGAATTGGTGATTTCCCTGATGACTTTCATCACCTGTCATTCCTTGGATCATTGAAGATGTCCTTGGAATGATTGTTATCATCCTCAAGTGATGTGTCCCTACCATTCGGACACTACTTTGCATAATGGCCAAACTTATTACAAGCAAGGCATCTTCCTTTCCTTCCACCCTTAGATCTGGACTTCCCATTGAAGTGATCTTTAGGTAGGCAATCAGATGCTTCTGCTATGCCACATGGATAACATTCTCTTCTTCGACTTCACCCTTGGTGAATTTGAAGAGGGATGAGGAATCCATTGAGCCTTTTTTCCTTTCCAACTGTGTTCGATGATTGCTCTTCCACTCTTGCTTGGGCTTTGTCTTCACCTCAGCTCTAATACCATGTTAATTTTAGGTATGTTCTATGTTGATAGCAAATTTACTTCAATTTTCCATATTAGCTCAATATCAATTTAATATTACCAAGCACATTTAGAATGATAGTAAAATGCAGATAAAACATAAACATAAATCGCATAAGACCAGCCAAGACAAGAGGACACAAGATGTGGCTCCAACCAAGTACAAACCCCAATGTGTGGAAACCCTTGATAAATTCTTCTTATATGTTCTTCAATATTTCAACAGAGAGAGAGATAGTACATATACATCAGAAGTCAACCTTTTGACTTATATAAATAAGAGCAGATATCTTCTCTAAGAAGAGAGCATATGAGGTAACTGATCTGAGCTGAGTTGAAGGCATATTTCTTCCACTAATCCAAGGTGACTCTATCACCATGCTTCACCTCACTTTGTTCTACCCAATCATCATGTTGGACCTTATTACCATGCTTCACACATCATACTATTGCACATTATCATCATGCTGCACCTCCCTATACTGCATCATCATGATGTACCGTATCATCTTGTTGCACCTACCAGTGTTGCCTCATATTGTACCTCACTGTGCCCATCATGTTGTATCTCATTGTAGCATTATCATCATTGTGTTGCACTTTGTTACCAAGTGATGCACACAACATGCTACACTATACTTCATCACGACGCCCATCATGTTGCACCTTATAATAATGATGCCATATCTTATCATGCACTGCATTAGTTTGTTGTTTAAAGGATTATCTATTTGTGGCATTGAATGAAATTCTAATAGTATATTGGGAAGGCTTCATCATGGATAGGTTAGGCCATCAAGACAGTCCTACCTATCCTCACACATTGGCAACAACATCAAACTAATCCTTGTTGCTCCAACATTGTTTTCCTATCATTGTTTGTGACTGTCTCATTAGGGAATATTGTTGTAGCCTTATACTTCTCCAATGGAATCCCAAAAAACCCTTGAAATACTGCGGAATACTTTAAGATATCCCCTCCCTTGCTACACTGCTTCCTTGGGGCATATGAAATCCCTTTACTTCCCTATGCAAGCCCAACTGTGGTGTTATGGCTTGCGGCCTAGCACAACAACACCTGTGGCTTTCGATCATGTCCTAAACAACAATTTTTAACCCTTAGAACTTCAGCCATCTAACAATAGCTTGGATATCCTTCAATGAGCCCTTAAAAAGTTCCCAAACTACCTCATTGTCTTTGCCTCTTTGCTGCGTCTACAATAGAAAATTATGCTCCCTTCACTGAGGTTCTCTTTCACCTCCAACGAGCTCTTGTTAAATGCTACACCATTGCCCTTCTTGTTAGGGCTTCTTCATGGGATAATGTTACGGTAAGGGTTATCCTCCATGATAGCGTAGAGTAAGGAACCCTTCCATAACAACGTATAGGATTAGGGCATTCCATCCATGACTGTGTTTTAGGTGCAATATTCATGATTGTGTTTTAGGGCATCATCTCCATGACTGTTTTTTCTCTTAGGATCTCTCTTTCCACCAAAACCCAAGACAAGTGGAGAGGAAGAGATCACAAGAAGTGTGTGTCCAAATGACCTTCAAGGAACCTCCATTTATATTAAAACGTTGAGCACAAGTGGGGGCAATTTGGTTGTTGGTCGACCTTGACAAATTTCCCATAACACAAATAAATTCATATCACCATGAATACTTGTCAGAATAGGTCGATATTTAGATCAATCCTACACCTCTAGATGAGAGGAATCCAAGAAAAATATCAGTTTCCATAAATAAGATGACCCACATGGACTTTGGCCCTAGTTTCCAATTTTAATAGTAATGAAAGAGCTCCAACACTGAACTAACAAAAGGTTACACTGACCAAGCTACCAATTGATCCTCATAAATCTTTTTATCAATAAGGCCTGTATTTTCTTTATTTTCCATTATTTTCCTTCATTTTCCTCTTCACATGCAACTTATGACCTTTTACCTTCCTTTTCTCCTAATTTCCTTTATTTTCATAAATAAATGTGCCAAAAATGTCATTTTTTCTTTCTAAAGCCTTAGCCATTGCCTTTGCCAATTTCCTTAGCCATAAAGAACCAAGTGAACACCTACACCAAGATGTCTTACCCAAAATTCAGCTTGGAATACGTGTCCCATCATCCAATGTATTTATATATTTTTACATGGAGTTTTCACCACGGTTGTTACAGAACCCTCCCCCCTGGGGAAACACTGTCCTCAGTGTTCAATGACACCTATAACCAACAAGATTGTTGAAAACAAAACATATTGCCTGTAGATATTTATAATATATCTTGTTGCACTATATACAATGAATGACCCGCTTAAAAGAAAAAACTCATGAGAGCATGACCAAATAACAACCATACTGCATACTGGAGCTTTATAACACAACTCATTACGGTATTTATAATAACCACATATACAAATTTTATCAACCAAAAAATAAAAGGATATGATGTACAAAGCCTACATCCACAACGAGGGAATCTAGAGGCTCACACCTCCACCCTCAAAGTAATACCAGGATTCACCTCCTTTCCAAGAAGTCCAAAATCCATTGCAAAGTCAAATCTACATCCAATGTCTAGTGCTACAATCATGTGCCACTTGTACTCTCAACGAACAGTTACCGACTCATTGTTCTAGGGTGCACTCCCAATGTGCATCTCATTCCATCTGGCAATGTTAATGACTAAAACAAATCCATCTCAGCCTTCCCTTCTCTACTACACAATCACTCAGGCAATCTAGTCACCCCTTACGTGTAGTCGCTTGCCTTCCAAGTTCCGCTCACATCCCCATCTCAGGTAGTCTATCCCTTGGCTAGGCTTCCTCACATCGGAAGACACAAAAACCAAGGCATATCCCTACCTTAAAACCATCATACCATTCATAGCATGCTCATGTAAATCAATGGACAATATTGGGTACCAGTGCCCCACAATGGCCCTACACCTAAAGTGCTTTACCAACATACTGCTGTCTATTTGAATTCTTTTTGTTGTTGCTGCCAATTCTTGTAGTCGATTGCAACCACCCAACCGGGCATGTTCATGCATTCCTATTCCAAGCACATAACTTCCATTATATTTAAAATAAATTGAAATAAATTCACATCATACCTCATGGGTAGCTTGTCAACAAGGTACACTTGCAATTTTGTTCGCTTCCTGTCACAAAAAGTCAAACTAACTGTTTGATCAAAACATCATGTATAAACATATCACATTTAGTTAGCTAAAAGCACGACCATCATAGATCAACATCATAAATCACATGTAACCATCATAAACCATAATCATATATCACATATAATCATCATATACCATAATCATAAATCCCATGCATAGTAAAACTAAAATAATATTTTGATATTGATCCTTTAGTCGATTCTTACTTCTGCCTTTGTTCTTTTTGTACACACACCTGATCGATTTCCACACCCAACAATGCTCAGTTCCTTCTCCTCAATCATGTACACATACACATAGTGTACATCCCTCACATACAACCACACACGGCATACCACACCATGCAATACATGCATTCACACCTGACATACAACGCATACACCTACACCCAGTGTACAATACAACACAATATATACATACATCCACACCTGGTGTACAATACAAGACAATACCTACTCCTACATCTGTTGTATGACACAGCACAACACACATATGTGCATAATGTACATCACAAGACATACATCCACACACAACATGTGACATCATAAAATGCATATGCATACATCCAATATACAACACAGCTCATATATCTATACCCAATCTACAATTCCACAAAATAGATGTACCCACACAGAGTACAATACAACAAGTACGCATGACACGCCACCATAGCTACACAATACACATACATAGTACCGCATGCCCACAACACAACATGTATGACAAGCACTCAATCCCAATTGTACACCAGTACAATATCACTTGTACAAATCACCCCATGCACAACATGTGCACCATATCACATCTACATGACGCCACTTGTACAAGGTGTACACAATACCACATGTACATAGTATCACATGCATGACATGCACATGACACCACATGTACATAGTGCCACATACACAACATATACACAATACCTGCACATAGTGCCACTTGTAAAACATGTATACACCACATGCCCACATTACCACTTGTACAATCATGCACACAACACCAAATGTACATAGCACCACATGTACAAAATTCATGCAACACCACCTGTACATACTAAGAAATGCATATCAACATGTACATAGCATCATTTATACACAACACTGCATATCCAACATGTGCACAACACCATATGCACACAACAGTACATGTTCATCATGTACATAGCACCACCTATACCCAACACTACAATATTCACACAACACTATTTGTACCATCCTATACATAACATTGCATAAACAACATGCACACGCTATGTATACACAAAATCATAGATGCAACATTTATAACATATACAACATATGCACAATAGTAGTACCACACATCCAAAACCACATTTTCCTTACCAAGATACCTTTCTTCTAGTGTCTTATCCATACTTATCCTAACATGTCATACACCACACTAATTTCACTTCGCTGATGTATCCCTTGGTATAACTTTTCCATAGCATAAGCACATGCATAATACAAGCATACAATATAAATTCATATTCACATGATACTGACCTCATATATTTGTCATGACTACTCTTCTCAATTGATTCCTCATAGCCAGGAACTTCTCCATGCCATTCACCTACATAAGCAATCATTCCACCACAAGAACGATTCTTGATGATCTGTCGGACAGTGACATAGATACATGGATACATACATACATATACGTAAGCATTAGCATAAATAGACATTATCTTCTCAAACAATGATATGCATACATACATATATATACACATAAATGTTACTGTTAATAATCATGATCCATGACGACCATGCCCAACATGACATGCATACACACCTACATGTATACATATATAAACATCATCATAATCATGATCATAACATAATTACTAGATAGCATAAGGTCTGGGTTAAGAGAACTTCCTTATTCATGCACAACATTGAGAACAATCATTCCCAACGTAGCAAAGGAATCCCACACATCAGATCCATTTACATTACCTTTTCTAGTTACCTTTCACACCTATATACTCCCGCCCTCCATTTACCACTATGGACCAACCAGTCCAACCGCCTGCCATAGTCTTACCTTTTGTTGTGCTTACTCATCTACAAAGCTTCATCTGGTTCTTACATCATTTGTTGGGTACCACATAGCTCTCCCAAAGCTCCATTAACTTCCTCCTTTCCCAACCAATTCCCAAGACTCAAAACATAAAAGGAAATGCCAAGAAATAAACAAGAAGAAAAACCATGAAAACTAATAACAACAATATGACATCACAACTAAAGTTGCATAACTATGCACCAGACACAATCAAAATTGCAAATCAAGTGCAATAATTGCAAAATACCAAAAGAAAAAGACTAACAATAGACACCGTGACTCAATCCCCATGGTTCCCAATGATTCCAAGGGAAAGCTCCACCTAAGCTTTCTTCAAGTTCATGGAAGCCTCTTTGACATCTAATCTCTTGCATCATACTTCCATAAACACATAACTATCAGTGCATAAATAAATATAACAATACACTAGTTACCTTACCTTTTTATGCCAAGCATGTTTCTTGCAACTGAACACATCTAAACCATCTCTCAAGGAGTTCCTCCAATTCCCTTGACAGATCGACATGCAACTAGAGACTAGCTAATATACCTATCAAATACATGTTCATGAATCTAGTACATATTCACATAATGTGAGAAGAGATTAAGGTTAAGAAGACTTCCTATGTGAAAAGTACTCATTCATTTGGAATTGGGGTTTCCAAACATAGCCAAAGGAATTATTGTCTAATTCCTTCCTTTCACCCTTTTACTTTGTTTGCAATTGAGGCTTACTATGTATTGTCACATCACCCAACTTTTATTTATATAAACACATCAACTATTACCTTTTCATCCTAATACCTAGGATGTTACCCTGCAACTGCTCACACATGTCAACCACATGTTCCAAATATCAAGATAATCATATCTATCAATTTGAAATCAACATTTACCAAGACTATCAATCATGTCATAATCCATAGTCAACTCATAGCCATTAGACATAATGCTACAACTAGCAACTATATTCAAGTACATATCAACTGTCTCAACACATGTGTTAGTACAATTATCTTAAAACAAAATCATTTGAACACGTACTCATATTATGCAATTCATCAAACAATCAACCAACATTCAACTATACCATGTTAAATAAATCAACTAGACAACATAATCAAACAGTCAAGTACCAAATATACGACATAAGTAAATTCATACCTTAATGTATCTCAGGGAAGGAGATATTTTGTGCACAATCAATCCAGGTTAGCATGATACAACTTCACAACATATCAACTCAGACATAAATCATGATATCCATAACATTAACTAGCTAACATGTTCACATCATAAGCTCATAAGAATTTTTCATTCATGCATATCAATCACATATATACGATCAATCTAGATTAGTACGATGCCATATCACAAATTTGTCAACTCATACCTGAATATCGCAACCATAACCATTTGCATAGGTCAAACTAGGTTAACAAAATACATATAACATCAATATCTTCAATGCAAAGAACATAACCATCACGCATATGACCAATCCAAATTAAAACATCAAGATCTCAATGAAATAACCCTAATCATCAAGTTAATAGCATATAACAACAATAAGATATATATCATGCTCATCAACAACATATAACCTAATCATCAAGTTATCTAACATAAAACAACAATAGAAATGCATATAGCGACTGGTTACTATTATTCTTGACTATCTGACACATGTGCATATAACTACACTAATCAACTAACATTATCATGAATGTAACCATAAAATAAAAATACATGTACATAAACCTAATGTATATAAACCTAATGCATATAACAATCCTTGACTTACATACCTGGATGCCAAACATGAAATACCTGTATGATGATCTGCTCTTACCCCAAAGTCCAATGTTGCAACCTCATTATGATGATTTGCATCTCTTGCTCTATCTTAGCCAACATATTAGCATCATAACAATCAATAGCACCATGATGAGCTAACTTGCATACCATGACTTCATAAGGCATGTTTTGCCTAGTATTCATGTCTACTATAACTAAGACCATACATGCATAACAACTACATATGGACATATAACACATGAGTACCAAACCATATACACATCATTCTAGCTAGAGTTCAGTCATCAATGCATGAACATATCAACTTCACAAACCATGACATCATGCATGAAAACAACCATTACTCCATTGTACGCATTTCTACATGCAACCATCAACATTCATAAGCAATGCATAATCAACTACACATATGTATAAATGCATGTAGTCGAGCATAAATGATCAATTCCTCTAATCAACCTACAAGACTGATACATGTAATCAAAATATTCAAGAATGTTACCTAACATACAAGGATGTAATTATGCGACATAAAATCAACATGTGAGCGTCATATAATCATATACAACTAGTCACATACTCATGATAGATGCATTCCACAAAATCAATATCAAAATATCCATGATAACCATACTACAACCATAATCAATCATCAAGCAAATGAAAAAAGCACATGAAATGCAAGTGTAAGAGACACACATACAATTGACATGCATGCATGACCAATACAAATCGCCCATCCAGTCTGAGAGTTGAACCATGCTCTGATACCACTCTATAATAGCCTCCTCCCACATCCACCCAAATAACCATGCCAACCGAGGTAAACATGAGACGAGAAGCTAATATGATTAGATTTGACATCCTATGTGACCTTAAGGAAGTGGAATCAATGGAAACATCACACATAGTCATCCAACATCAGCTTAAGAATCCTCAGAAGACATGTTAGCCACTCATACAGCCTGTTCTTGGGTCCCACTGACGTTCTAGATCTCTTAAGCCACAGTCACTCTCATGTTGTGGGAAAGGGAGCAACCAAAAACCAAAAGTCACTCTTACATGCTTGCCTACCAACGACCAAAGACCAAATTCTTCAGTTCTATGCTAGCGACCTCAGTGTAGGTTTTAATCCTGTATAGAGATTACCTGCATATGAATTCTAAAAATAGAAAATAAACAATGGCAAGAGAATAAAACATAAGACAAATATACACAGATATTTTCCCCTGGATCCCAAAACTGGGACTACTAGATTGATTTTTCGTTATGTTCCTTTCAATGTTACAATACAGATATATACATGGCGACGCATCCATAAACCCCAATACATTAACCCTGGATTAGAACATAACCATAGTTCCCTTCACTGGATCTACAAAATACCATGGACAAAAAACCATCATGGTCAAAACCATGTGCGAAATCCAGGCATAAAACCATAGGTAGGTCTACTCACCTAATATAAGGTCCAAAAAAAAAATTCTCGGGGACGTTTCCCTAGACCCTGTGCAGGGGGGCTACCTCCCCCCTACTTACCTTGCAACAATGCCCGACATAGTGCACAGGGGGGCTAACGCCCCCCCGTCACCCCCCCACACGTGGGGTAGTCTTGGAAAGAATATAACACAACCCAACACCCAAGATTTAAGCCACTTTTTTAGGCCCATAACCTAGCTCACTACCCAGAATCGAGTGATAGCTTGAAATCAATAAAAGTACACATGAAAATCAAGGGAATGAATTTTTCATTAATGAATGCAATGAACAAACCAGAGATGAGACTACCATGTTCCACCCAACCATAGAGGGGTTGTTGGGAACGGGTTCCCCCAAGAGAAGTTTTGGGGCTAAAAACCCATGTTTTGGGACAATTTTGTAATAAAGTTGTAAAGTTTCCGCATTTTGTGGTCGCGGGGCACGAAGGTGTCAAGATTCATAAAGGATTGTCCACCCTTATTTTGTAAAGTGTCAAGTCGGTTGTAAATATCTACCCATGGTCTACAGACCATAGGATTGTATAAAAATGAGCTAAGTAAGTACGCTCTAAGTAGCTAGTAGCGAAGTAGAGTTGAGATGGTTTCTATAGAGTGATCTAGCTTGGAGAAGTCTAAGTGTTTTCTGATCTTAGCGTAGGTAGAGGCTCTGCAGTTGAGTGCATAGAGGCCTAGGGTAGAAGTCTGCAGTTGAGTGCATGGACCCTTGTAGCTGTGTGTGCAGGGTGAATAGAGTCTGTATTAAACTGGAGATATCAATAAAGAGAAGTATTTTGTAATTATTGTGTATCTAGTCTCTGTTAATGCATCTGATTATATTATGTTATGATCTGGGTTTATATTACAATGTTTATTTGATGCATGAATGTATGTGATTATATCTGTTAATTGAACACAAGTAAGAATATCAGTTTACGCGACGATAACTGTAATTAATTGGTAAAATAAGTAAAACACTTGAGATAACTTTGGAACCTATACAATACATCGTCATAGGAGCGTGAAAGTACCTAAACCGCTTGTTAGGGCTACGCGAAGGTCAATTGTACACCTTCGTAAAGGTATTGAAGGGTGGGATAGAAGGTAGATTGATAAGCCCTAAGGCTTAGCAACCTGCGCAAAGGAAGGAGCAGGGGGTATAAACCAACATCACGTCCCTTTCAAGGTGTGGAAACTTGGTTCCAGCATCTCCCATACTACTTCGAGTGAGACTTCGATCCGCACTCTGCGGGCTAATACTGAAAGGGCCAGTAGTGTAGGGATTTGTTTGGATGACTAATGTTAAACCTGGGTTAGGGCCCAGAAAGCCAACAAATGGTTCTGTTGTCGAGACCTGGAATCTGCATGAGATATGCATGATGTCATATCACTAGAATCCAACTAAGAGATAGATCGAAGGTTGGTTGGATAGGAAGATCCACGAATTCATGGTGTAGGAGAATAGAAAGCCATGGTTGATGAAGGAACATTGGCTAGATAGGTACCTTTATACAGAAATCCACAAGATCCTTTTTTGTTCCTTCCCAGTTGAGTTATACGAGTGGATCGCATAGTTAGCGAATAGCCAAGGAAGGTGGAGGCTTGATGGTCCTATTGTATGGACCCCCGGAGTTAGTACAAAGACTAGAAGCCTCTGAGGGTAAGATCGACTGCACTATTGATCATTGGCTCAATCATATCATAGGAGGGTTGTGACTGAATTCGGGGCTGATACCTTAGTCAGTTACAGCAAGGCGGAGTGGCGCTTTTCAAAGGTCCACGAGGTAAGTACTTGAAGTCTTTAAATAGTTGGATTAAGATGTTACTGTTCTAAAGGTGCATTATGCAGCTACCTTGATGTTCAGAGCTACGCGAAGGGGAAATACTTATAGGAATGAAGGAAGAAAGGGTCCTCAATATAGTCCATTGATTTCAACTCCTTTGAGTGCCGATGAAGGAGTAGCACAGGCTTATCTACAAAGTGTAGTTCAGTTGATAAAACATGGGTTCCCACGACTACCAACTCCACCTACACTACCTCCACCTTCACCACCATCACCTGCGACTTCGCCCACACCACCACCACCTCCACCACAGTTCCACATGGCGAATTCAGTGAAGTTTACATTGTTTAAGGGCTTGGGAAATGAGGACCCAGACCAGTTCTGGTTCGTTGTAAAAGTTGTATGGGAAGCTCAGGGTGTCACATACGATCACATGAAGAAGGAAACGTTGGTTATTGCTTTGCAGGATTGCACCTAACTTGGTACATCAAGTACTCCAATTATAACCCAAACGTTGCGTTGGCAGAGATCCAGACCTCGTTGAATAAAGAGTTCAGTAGGCCTAAATTTGAGGCACAATCGATTGTGGGGTTTAAGGAAACCGCGATGAAACCAGGTGAGACACCTTGGGAGTTGGATCAAAGGTTAAATTGTACAATCCACGAATCTAACATGGATTTAACAGACGGGTAGCACTGCAAATGGTTTGTGGCTTCGCTCCTACCTCACCTAAGGGTTGCGTTGTCACAATAGAAGATTACAACTCAGGCAGAGGCCTTGGATATTTCAATAAGACTGCATGAAACACCGATGCAAGATCTGAGTCTAGCAGTTCCATGCGCAATTGAAAAATCTTTGCCTCGAAATATAAAGTTTGAAGTAGGATAGAACAGTTCGGCTAGCGGCACACGAAGAGATATAGTGCCTGAAATGTAAAGGCCAACGACATGACAAAGAACACTACGTAGTCTTTGTGAACTATATTGCAGGAGGAGTACAGATGCCTTTTAGGTCGAAATCCCATGTAGGGCTGAGCACGGGGCCTGCGTTGTGGTGTGATATATGTCAGGTAGTAGGGAAACATATGACTGATAATTGTCATTTGCTGCAGAAGCTTGTACAAACACTGCAAAAACTGTTCTGTAACTTCTGTAAGTTGGTAGGGAATGATGAGCGCAATTGTCGAAGTTATGAATTGATGATGGATAGAACCCCCGCCTATAGTTTTCAGGTAGAAACACGGCCTCCTGACCAGGGTGTTGGGATGGTGCAGACAGGATTTTAGGGGTGCAGACGAGGACGAGGTGGAGGAGGACCTGGCAGAGGTTAGAGACAACTGATATGTTACAATTGTGGAGGACCAGGACACTATGCACATGAATGCAATAACCCAACACATCCATTGTGCAAATATTGTACTCAATTTGATCATGAGGCTAAGGACTGTCCTACACTGATAACAAGGATAAGTGACGAAGGGGTGCTACATCCACTGCCGACTCAGAACCTATAGATGATGAGGGTTGAGTCTCACAAAGAAGATCCAAATGTGAACATAGTGCTCTGAAGTGGAATTGCAACGGGCGACGATAAGGAGAAACAACTTGAAGATAGCACGTGGGTTCGAAAATCTCCAGAGAAGGAAGTTGAATTTGATTTGGAGCATGCATACAAAACATTCATGCAAGCAAAGAAGGGCTTCACTGAGGCCTCTACCTTAGGGAGACAAGATAAACCTATTTAGGAAATGGGTCCTTCTATGCTTATGAGCTTTCTACAGACCTGCATGAAGCTGTCGCATGATAGCAATGCTATGAAGGCGTTACAGGAACTTATAAATAGATGCACCAGAAACACTCTAGGTGAACAGCGCATGGTACAGAAGATTGGTAAGCATAAGGCAAGGATAGGACGTGAGATGAGATTCACCGCGTAGATAGGAGAATATCAAATGGATCAAGTTATTTTGGATCTGGGGTCATATGCAAACGTTTTTCCAAAGCATACTTGGGAGAGGATGGGGAGACCCGCGCTATAGTGGTTTCCGATTCAGTTGAGGATGGAAAATTAACAAAAGATCATCCCCATGGGATGGTTACAGGGAGTAACTATAGATATTGAAGGTGCAAACACATTGACTGATTTTGAAGTAAGAGAAATTGTGGATGACAGCAACCCCTACCTTGTGCTCCTTGGCATCGATTGGGGTACTGACATGAATGGGATAATCAATCTTAAGAAGTGAAATATGTTATTTGAAAAGAAATCGCTTCATGTAATAGTATCGCTAGATCCTGCAGAAGGATCCCGCTATAATGAACGAGTCTGTGATTGTTACAGATCCATTTGGGCACATCACTCCCAACAATCAGATCAGTACTATTAGGGCTCATCAAATGTTAATCTAGCTGCTACATGCCCTAGGAAAGTCATCACTTGGAATTCCTCCTTCCTTGAGAGTTTCTTGGACTGAAACCTTCCATAAATGCCTCCTTGAGGGACCAGCGCAGCCTTGGTCAGGGGTAAGTGCACTTGAGTGTAGGTAGGCCCATGTCAGGGTGCATTTCAGAGCACTTAGGCCCACTTTGACCTGCATTGGGCGAGATTGACTGAAATTCTCATAGGGTTCTGGGAATATTCTTATCTTTTGGAGCCTTCTACAATGTTCCCACACTTATCATCTCATATGAGCTCGAAATTGGATAGGGAATGAGTTAAGTAACCTCCTATCCTCTCATCCCTTCCTCCATGGAAACTAACTCTAATTTTGGAAGGCCATTCATTACCCTCATTTATGACCAAACCTCTTCCATTTTCCTATAAATTGAGCACTCATCTAAGTGATCATGGTCTAAAGTTTGAGAATTTGTAAGGAGATACTGTTGATGTGAGGTTTGAGATTGTAAGTAAGCATTATCATGCTGCCGGAGTGTTGTGCTTTCGATGTGATGTTCGTTAGAACCGAAGCTGGAGGAGTGACATTGGATCGGACTTCATGGTGGTAACTCTTCCTTCTACTTAATAAAGCTATTTACACCTTTTCTCATATTCTTGTCTTTATGTATGATGATTATATGTGTAAATGGTTTTGATTCGATTTTATTATAGTAGATATATCTCCTGCTTTGGTTGGTTTTTTGTCCTCTATTTATGATTTCAAGTACTTATCGAGCGGATTAAGTTCAAGAAGGAGCAATGGGAGCCATACAAAGGATACAAAGGGAAAGCGAAATATAACAATTAGGTCCCTTGTCTTATTTATCATCTATAGAAAAGGGTTAAATGGTTTAATTATGTTGTTCTAGGTGTAGCTACCCACCTAGAGAAATTGTATTTATCCACAGATGCAAAATTCCACATAACAAATTGGTGACTCCGCTACGGAACGACCATTGTTATGGGTAGTTTATCCTTATCATAGTACACCCTAGTAGACTTTACTTGACTTCATTGATCTGTTTTCAGTCTTTTTGAAGTGTTTTTGGTCAAAAAATTTAGGTTAGATGTCTTTTTATTGGCTTCTCTAGCACCAACGCAGGTTTGGTCAGGGGACAGTGCTCTACAGAGCACCCTTGGCTTAGAGATAGTTCCTTACAACGTAGTTACTCCCACTCTGACCTACGCTGATCCTCCTTAAGCTTAAAAACCCATCTTTGGCTTGGATTTTTCCAATTTTGCTTCTTAAGTTGTTTGTTTAAAGATCAATGTTTCTATGGTTCTGAAATCAACTTGTATCTCTTCTCCTAGCCCTACTTTGACCTTGATTGTTGAGTGTTTCTTAAGAGTTTTCATTATCATTATTAATTCATTGTCAAAGTTAGTTTATATTGATTCATCTATTCTGAAAAGGAAGTGTCATAAAGTCTTCATTTCTTTGAAAAAGAAACTGTCGTAAAGTCTTCATTTCTTGTGAAAAGTATTGATTCATTTTTTGTGCATCTAGTTCCTTTTTGTTCATCTAAACACTAAAGGGGCTAAAAAGAAAAACATGCATTTTTCATATTGTAGTTTGTGAATGCTTGATAGGAATAGATAGGGAAATTGCATTAGGTCTTCTCTTTTCTCTTTGTCAAAGATTCAATTGTTCTATCCCTTACTATCTACAGTTTTCATTGTTAATTGAATAAAAGAATGTTTCTCATGTTAGTTGCATTCTAGAAATTGCAAAAATACATCACGTGGTGAACCTTGAAAGGAAAATTATTAAGAAGATCAACTTAAAAGTTATCTCAATTAACCTAATGTAGCATTATAACTTAACACACAACATTTAGAGGTCTAGGCTAGAGACGTGTTCCGGCATCATAAAACAAAACAGTTGTCGGAAACTTGTCTACGATACATCTCGAGTGTGATACCTCATTCCACGTACATGAGTATATCATAGCTCGTCCATGTACCTTCTGTTGGGCCATACAATGGGTATAAGTTTACTCTTGATTACACTGTCTTTTTCCTCCTTTTTATGCATTTGTGCCCTGATGTAGTAAGATGTTGATAAAATTTCGATAAGAAATGAATGAAATTGATTTTGATACAGTTTGACTAAGAAAAACTAACTTTCATTGTTTTTATGTAGAAATTGGCAAAGGGAGCAGCTGTTGTTGAAAAGATTGAATAGAAAATGCTAAACAGGGAAAAAGAAGCGCGCCTTATGCGAACGAATCAAGGAATGAATCAAGAGGATCAGCACAATTTGGAATGTTTTCTGATAATAGCATTTAGTTGCGAATTCCTCAGGATCTCTTGATCCTGAGGAATCACATTTATCTCTTTTACTTCTTGATTATAAAGGGGAACTTCTTTCCCTTTTGAAGCGGGTTGTAATTTTAATATACGAAGCATGATTTTGAAGAGCACAATGCATTGTAATGACATTTGAATTTGATGATTAATACATAATTTGAGTTGCTATTCACTCATGATATTCTGAAGTAGTTAAGCAATATTCGCTGGCAGCTTGGGCCCGGTCACTGGTGGTTCCACTGTTGTTCCCTATGTTATACTTTTACTTTTACTTTAATGCAAGCTTAATTATGCAGCTTTACAGTTTTACAAATGATTTACTTTCATTGGTGTGGAATTCGTGTATGTATTTCATTACTTCTTAATTATGTCAATTGATTTCATTTATTTATGTTGTGGGTTGAATTAATCATTAAAAGAGAGTTATTTCTTGTGAATTAAAAGATCGATTGTTATTGATTAGATTGGATGCTTTATTCTTATGTAGTAGTTTAGATTCAACTGGAAGAGATCTGTTATTGCTACGATGCACTCGGTTGATGTGATTGTAATTAGAATCTCTTGATTAAGATTGAGCCTTGGTTTTGATTAACGTTGAGTTTTGATGCTTAGATATATTATTTTCCTTGAAGTTACAAGCTTGAGATTTATTATTTGATCCGTTTACTCTTGTATTGAATTTAATAAATTATCTTAAATCATTACTCTCCATAGATATAGCATTTGCACATATTGTGTACACTCTTGGAACAAAAAGACGTAACTAGGTTGATGATTAATGTGAGGCAATTAGGAGTTTTTAAAGACACCTTATAGCACCCAACACCTTCGGGTATATGGGGCAGTGTTACAATATGTAAAGTATAAAGGAATGCTCTCACTATGGGGTTTCGCATTAGACAACGCTAACACCAATTGGGCCTCCATGTACTTTCAAGTATATATGGGAGGACTACATTAGGTTGCTATCTATCCTTAGGTAACTAAGTCAGCCACCTTGTACATTATGATACATCGAACACAACATTTGGGGAGATTTCTTGCACGTATGTTAAGTCCTTGGTTTACTGAGGCAGTATATTGCAGTTCATAGTTGCTTGGTAATCCTTTTGCCTAGATTGTCCCTTTTTTGTTTTGCTATGTTATTTTGATTAAAATAAAATTAATTTACTGTGGATAACATCCTCCACACTCACTCCTTAATTTATCTTAGGTTGAGACATATGGCAACAACTCCAAAGTCCATCAATCAAGGAATTCCTTTTGGTGGGAATCCTAGCTCTTTTCCTCCTTTCAAAAGTATTGATGCCCCTTATATGGCTACATTGTCCCTTTCGGGATTTATCATTGGCTTGCTAGTATGGTTGTTTTCAACCTCCTTGGTTCAAAATGTCGTGATTTCTCCACAGTCGAGTACTCCTCCAACTAGACAAAATCAATCTCCAGTTGATCCTAAAATTGACCCTTTGCCTTCTTCCTCAGTTTTTTCTTCCTCCCCTTCTTCATCTTCACCTAGTGAAAGTATTGAAACTAGTAACCAAGTGGCTAAGAAGAAGAAGAAAGGGAAGAAGAAGAAGAAGAAGAAGAAAATTCAGCAGGGGGGCAACCAAGCAACCATTGCTTTGAATGCAACTTCTGGTCAGAAACCATTCGATAAGCCTCAGAAAGTTCGATATCCAAATAGGGAAAAAGGTGAATGGGGTGATTCCCTTCGCATAACCTACAGGGAAAATTAACTTTACCCTTCTTTCCATGAACTTTACTACCACTAGTTGATGGTGTGTCACCAGTATGATCTCCAGAAGTTGATGACACAGGATGAAGCCAAAAAACTATTGGATAACTGTCTTGCTTCTCCGCAACACCTTCCATCTGATTACAGGAGACTCTCCCTTAATCCCTCACTAGTTGATAAAGTTACTGACCTAAATCAACCATCGGTCAAACCCAATCTCTCTAAATGTGAATCCCATGAGTCTATACCTGACCAATCACAGGTCAAGGAAAATGTTGACCTGATTTCACCTTCAGTTAATCATACCTTTCCCGTAGAGAGTGAGTATGATACCACTCAGGTTCTTTTCATTTCTTCATATTCCAATGAGCTTGGAGGAAAGTCCTCCCATTCTCGTAACTCAAGGGGGTAATTCTCCCATTCTTATGGTACCCCCTCCAAGTAGTCTGGTCACTTTGATTGGAATCGACTGGCAGGATGTCATCTTCCTTCTTATGTGCCTTTCTAGATCATAGTACAGGTTTGTAATATGATTGTACCTAGCACTATTATAGATGAAGGTGCATCTATGAGTATCCTTTACTCCACTACTTGGGAAGTGCTCGGTTCACCGCCTCTTGTGCCTGTTACCTAGAATTGGTTGGCTTTTAACAGAGGAACCAGTCAACCATTAGGGATCCTTCCTTAGTTTCCTATTACATTGGGAGGAAAAAGTGTTTATCTCAATGTGATGGCAGTCCCAAACCCTTTAGATTACAATTTACTTCTTGAACATGACTATGTTTATGACATGAGAGCTATTGTTTTAACACTCTTTTGAGTGATGTGTTTTCCACATGAAGGTAGAATTGTCACCGTTGACCAGCTTTCATTTCCTGGTCCAAATATGGCTTCTAGTCAACCATCTTCCCTAAATGGTCTTTTTGTCCCAATGGTATATTCCCCACCATAGGTCAATTATGTGGCAACTCGTTCCATGCTTACATCAATTGACGATCAATTCTGTGATGTTGTACATTATGTACTGGGGGCATTGGAACCAGATCTCTCTAATGATCCCTTCTAGAGAATTTTTCTCCCATCTAATGAAAATCTCTTGGAAGTCATGACCTCTTATGGGTTGTGAACAAAGGAATATGAGGATAGTTCATTTTCTTATGTCAACCTCGTTAAAAAATGAAACAAAAGGTATGAGCATAGTTCCTTGTCTTGTGTCAAGCTTGTTAAAAAATGAAACAAGGAATATGAGCATAGTTCCTTGTCTTGTGTCAAGCTCGTTAAAAAATGAAACAAGGAATATGAGAATAGTTCCTTTTCTTGTGTCAATCTTTTTAAAAAATTAAACAAAGGGTATAAGCATAGTTCCTTGTCTTGTTATAAGAAGAGCTTCGGCATAAATCACATGAAAGAGACCTTTGTCGACGCGTTTCGAACCAACTAGTGTGGTTCATCGTCAGGACAAGATGAACCACACTAGTTGGTTCGAAACGCGTCGATAAAGGTCTCTTTCATGTGATTTATGCCGAAGCTCTTCTTATAACTATGATGAATCACAGAAGCCTCAATTCTACAATTGTTTCCTTGTCTTGTGTCAACCTCATTAAAAAATGGAGCAAGGACTATGAGCATAGTTCCTTGCCTTGTTTCAAGCTCGTTAAAAATGAAACAAGGAATATGAGGATAGTTCCTTGTCTTGTGTTAGCCTCGTTAAAAAATGAAACAAAGGGTATGAGCATAGTTCATTTTCTTGTGTCAAGCTCATTAAAAAATGAAACAAGGAATATGAGGATAGTTCTTTTACTGTGTCAATCTCATTAAAAAATGAAATAGGTCTCTGAGAAGAGTTCCTTGTCTTGTGACAAGCTCATTAAAAAATGAAACAAGGTCCAATTCGAGCAAAGATCCAATTCAAGTCTTTGATTAAATCTCATAAAATCCCAGTCGAGTCTTTCACTTGATCTCGTAAATGAACCTTCATTCCATCCACCTGATAGCCACGAGTAGTCTACTTAGGTGAATGCAATGAAGCTTGGGGGGGCATGCACCTAGAATTGAGTCATCATGCTCGGGGCATGTAAACCAATCTTAAGCATAGGTTTTTGTTTCAAGCTTATGTAAACATGAAACTGAATTCAAGCATAGTTTTTCATTTCAAAGTTGTGTAAACATGAAATTGAATCCAAGCATAGTTCCCTATGTGTAGGTTTTAACCCTGTATAAAAATTACCAGAATACGAATTCTAAAACATAGAAAATAAACAATGCGAGAGCATAACACATAAAACACATATATACACAGAGATTTTCCCCTGGATCCCAAAACCGGGACTACTAGCATGATTTTTCATTATGTTCCTTTCAATGTTACAATAAATATTTATACATGCCGAAACATCCAATACCATGGACCGAAAACCATCTCATCCAAAACCATGGACCAAAAACTATCGCATCCAAAACCATGTGCGAAAATCATGCACAAAACCATAGGTAGGTCCGCCCAACCTAACATTGGGTCCAAAACCAAAATTTTCCAGGGCACTACCTCGGACCCAATAGAGTGGGGTTACCTGCACCCTTCGAACCCCTTGTGACTCCCCCCCATGCAATCGGCGCAATGAAGGGGGGGCTCCACCCACCTCCTAACCCCCCGATTAACTACGTGGGCTAGTCGTGGAAAGAATATAACACAACCCAACACTATGATTCAAGATTGTGTAAAAATGAACCCATCTCCATTTTAACCCTCCTAATTGCCATTCTATCAACCTCTTTCATCAAATGAGCCTTGGTTTTTCTCCTTCCATCATCACTATCTTCTTGGCCAATCATACGCTTTCACTTGGTTGTTTTACCCTTTTTGAGGACAGTTGCAGTGAGTGGTCTTATTAACCAGCCTCTTCACATAAATCAACATGTTTTGAGAAGTTCCAACATCACTAGAACCAGTCGCTATCCTAGACACCACTCATTCCTCAAAGTGGAGTCCTCTTTAAGCTCTTTTCAAACTCTCGAAATATGAAAATATTGTCGAGCGCTTGTCCATTTCAGCTCATTAACGAATTGGAAATGACATCTACTCAGTATAAGTTTAACCCTTTTCCGGACTGAGATAGATTATTTACGAAAAAAGAATACGTTGATCGAACATGGTCAATAGGTTCTCTCTCGTATTATTTTACACTTTTTCAGATTTGAGAGACAAATCTATGAAAAAGAACTTGTGGAGTTTTCTTTTTGTCTCTTTTCAAACTCTCTAAACATGAAAAGGATCGATTTATCATTGTCATTAAACTCGTTAAAACATCAAATAGTGACAAACTTGTCCATCATGACAAGACCGAGTTTCACCTTCGCTAGACTCGTTAAAACATCACATAGTGATGGATTCACCCGAACGGTGGAATTATACAACAAGCATATGTTATCCTCCTCAAGCTTGATAGAAAATAAAGAGGTATTGGTTAGCAATGACTAGGGAAAATGGGAAAAGGGGTAAACTACTTTATGGCAGCAAATCACTCTTGAACATGACACTTTCACTTCATCACTATGACTACATGGGTTGGTTTATCTGCTTGATGGTCATTATACCTTGGTCTATCATACCACCCATTACTTTGGTTTTGGGTCAATGCTTCCAATTTATTTAGTGTTGCTGACATGTTCAAGAGAAGTCACTCAGTGAAAATTCATCCTTTGCAATACTCATAAACATTCATTTTCATGACCGTCATTCCTTAACCTTGTCTTGTTAATTACATTCTGTCTCCAAAAAACATTACACTCGTTTCGTGCCATTGATGTGGGATACATCAAGGCCCTCCTGCGACGAGTCGCTTCTTGTTGACATTAACACATTATCCAAGAAGTTGACTTAGAAACACCCTTTTAGTACCTTGGGGATTGCATACATCAATATCAACGTAAACTTTGAAACAGGAACTGATACTATTGCCCGTTTTGTAGAGATAGCAAAAAAAGTGACTCGATTTTGAAAAGCGGTGATGCAGAACACACATGTTTTTTTTAGAGCATAGTTTTTGGCACTTTAATTTTTTTATGTACATTGCATTTTAGAATGGTAGTGATTTTCATGCTGATTTTAAAAAGTGGTTATTCTGCATGAGACCCTTTTTTTAAAAGACCTATTTTTTGACTTTAAATTTTCAAATGTATGAAATGTAAATAATTATTTTCTAAATGTAATAATTTTGGAAGTGGTCTTCTTCTTCATATTTATTTATTTATT
>APFE031698422.1:3616-16257 GCA_000404065.3 Pinus taeda | reverse complement strand
CACATTGAAACATCAATCACACATATCAACACAGTATGTAATGGGGAAAGCATACAGCTGAAAACCCCTAACTATTGTATATTATAATGATAGAGAACATGTAACAATACATAGTACAATACTCCTCACAAGTACTCAGTACTATCTCCACATGCTACACAAAACTAGCTCAGATCTGAACAAGTCACGGGTTCAAATCTCCTCCACTGTTTGCCTGCCTCTACTGCACAATCCAAGTTGAGAAAAGATTAGATCCAAGTTCGAATTCCCTTGGCTTGTACTGCACAATCCTCATTGGCAATCTCAATCAATGATTGTGCAAATCTCATGCACAGCTATAGTCACAATTGATAGTAGTCTCACCCTTTCAGTCACCTCTAACACTTGTCTCCAATGAACTGTCCATGCACTGAGTTAATTGATGTATTCTTTAGTTGATTTATAAGTTAATAATTAGTGAATTAATTAATAATTAATTCACACCACTCATCACTAGTGTATTTGTCAGTTAGACTAAATACAACTAGTTCAACTAAGTCAAACTGAATACAACTCCATCAACTCCTCAATCAACTCCACCAAACTCAATCACTTGAGTTCTAACTGAACTCCATCATGAAATAGCTCAACTAACCCATTGGAAAAGTGTATTTCCTTCTGGTAGTTGCATGTGCCACATCCGTAGCTCAAATTGAAGTGCTGCAAGAGGATAAGATAATGTTTATAGTCCAAATATTATTAAGAGCTAATAATATTCAACTGTTCTATTTTATGACTGGCAATCTAAAAATAGACTCCGCCCATATGTCTAAAAATATAGGTCCATCTATTTTTACCAACATGACCAATCATCCATAAATAACATCCTGCAACTCATAGACCATGATCCATATGTCTAAAAATAGACATAGTCTAAAAATAGACTTTGTGCCAAAAATAGCCTGCGGACCCACTTAGTAAAGGTGACTTCTTTTCACTAAGCTCCATCATCATGTTGAATTTTCAACACTTCCCTCAACAATGCATGAGAAAAAATCAAAATGTCATGATGTTGTAATTGATGGAGTTCACCATCCGCTTTGGAACCTCCTCATCACATCATAAAGCATATCACTCAATATTTGTTATATGCCTAGGGGGAATAATATGGGGTACCAATGGAGGTACCCAAGGTAATAATGTAATAATGGGATGGGCTATAGTAATAAATAAGGTGGTTAACCCATATCATGTAAAGGATCATAACTAGTTAGTAATAATGTAATGGGCCCATGGTATTAGTTTGATGGTATGAGGGAACCATGGTAATGATCCATGGTATTGTATGTATAAGGCCTATATAGAGGCTAGAGACTCCACATGGAGAGGTGTCAAGGAATTGAGTCAAGGAATATTGTATGAACAAGCATATGGCTTGTGGAGTGTTCTCCTTCCTTAAGGAGTGAATGTATGGTGTTGCTCTACCATAAGGGTTTTGATCAATAAAGCGAATCATTTCTATCTATTTTGATCTTGTTATTATTGAGTATATTTGTTATTTCTCATATATTCTGGGTCATATCTATAACAAGTGGTATCAGAGCACTTTCTTGGGCAAAACAGTGGAGAATTTTTTTATTATTATTTTTTGAAGGATTTTGGGGGCGACAAGTTTTCAGATCTGATTTGTACATTTTGGTGCAAGATCTGCAAAATCTAATTGCAGATTTGTATTCTATGTGAAAAAATACCCGATTTCAAAAAAAAATCGGTCAAATCAGAGTCCGAATGAAGGAGATATTGCTGATTTAAAAATCAGTTGGGTTGTAGACAATTTTTCGGGGCAGCAAGTTTGCGGTGTAAATCTAAACATCCTGGTACAATATCTACAAAATCTAATTGCAAATCTGGATTCTTTGAAAAAATACCCAATTTCAAAAAAAAAATCAGTCAAATCGGAGTCCGGATGAGGGAGATATCGCTGATTTAAAATCAACTCTTTTTGCAGAAATTTTGGTGACGACGGGAGAGTTGTAGCGCAGATCTGAAATTCTAGTGCCTGGATCAAGATTTCTATCACATGGGTAGATGCAGAATGGTTGTTCCATTTCCAAAAACAGATGATAATAGGGATTCTGAGCAATATTGACGGAATTGTGGCCTTTTCAAATTTTCACCAAATAAACAAATTTTTTCTCAAACCCTCTTCATGGAAAAGTTTACTGGAAAAGATGATAGCGCTACTATTGAAGAATTCATACAAAATCTAAAGAACATATTTGCGGAGGAATGGAATTGTATAGTACCACTTTTTTTGAAAGAAGAGACCTCCATATGGTGGAAATCGTTGGGCATCATTAACTTGGCCAAATTCTCGGATGAAGAAATGGAAAAACTCCTTATGGACAAATGGTCTCGGGCTAGAAAATAAGATAAGGGGAAACATGTGGGGTTATTTCCTACTGGTATATCCTTATTGCAGGTTCATGGGTTGATTCAGAAGGAGAATATCATTGTGTCTATAAATCCTAGTTGCAAGCATAATTTTATCAATGTTAATTTGGCAAAACAATTGCAAGTTCCAGCAAAACACATTGAAAATACACAGGTTGATGATGAGGATGTTCAAATTTATAAGGATTTGAAGCTTTATATGGATAAGTATGTGTTTCATGGTGATTTTTATGCTTCATATATGGAGAATATGGATGTTGTTTTGGGATACACTTGGATGGAATCAGTGGGTACTATCAATATTAATATACAGAAGAAATTCCTGAAGCTCTGGTATAAAAAGAAGAAAATTACATTACAAGATATTTCCATTAATAAACAAGTAGAGTCCAAGGAGGCTCAAGCAGAAGATGTTCCAGGGTCTAACATATTAGATGATGAGCCAGTGATGATCGACAATCAAACACAAACAGAGGCGGAAGCAGAAAAGGTTATAGGTGTTGATACATCTGCGGAGGACTCAGTGGTTTAAGTAATATTGGAAGATAAGACACCACAGCAGGCACCACAACATAACAATCAGGCTCCAGTAAGGGGTGAATTAAAGAAAAAGACACCATGGGTTAAAACTTCAACATATCATCACCCACATCACCCCATAAGACAACCATCAAGATGGCAACCAATTAGCCACAAGGACAACAACCCCCGCAGGACAAATAGAGAGGAGCGAAGATCCACCTACTACACATCAACACAGAAGAGCTACCACGGTCAACTTCCATCTCAAGTGAGCGAGGCACCAGCGTAATCGAGGGTTCACCTTTCTCTTGGATGGCTAGATGCACATGCATGGTATCATTGGACTATTCTTTTAAGTAGATCTTATTATTTGTGTTCTTCCCATGTTTCGGGGACGAAACATGCTAAGGGGGTTGGAACGTTATATGCCTAGGGGGGATAATATGGGGTACTAAGGGAGGTACCCTAGGTAATAATGTAGTAATGGGATGGGCCATAATAATAAATAAGGTGGTTAACCCATATCATGTAAGGGACCACAAGTAATTAGTAATAATGTAATGGGCCCATGGTATTAGTTTGATGGTATGAGGGAACCATGGTAATGACCCATGGTATTGTATGTATGAGGCCTATATAAAGGCTAGAGACTCCACATGGAGAGATGTCAAGGAATTGGGTCAAGGAATATTGTATGAGCAGGCATATGGCTTGTGGAGTGTTCTCCTTCCTTAAGGAGTGAATGTATGGCATTGCCCTACCATAAGGGTTTTGATCAATAAAGTGAATCATTTCTATCTATTTTGATCTTGTTATTATTGGGTATATTTGTTATTTCTCATATATTCTGGGTCAGATCTATAACAAGTGGTATCAGAGCTATAACAATATTATCATTTTCGACTTCATGCTTTAGGGGGTAGTTATTATAGATCAATTTGGGCACATCACTCCCAACATTCAAATCAATACTATTAGGGCTCATCAAACCCTAATCTAGTTGCTACATGCCCTAGGCAAGTCATCACTTTGAATGCCTCCTTCCTTGAGAGTTTCTTGGCCAGAAGCCCTTCAAAATGCATCCTTGAGGGACCAGCACAGCCTTGGTCAGGGGTAAGTGCACTTCAATGCAGATAGGCCCATGTCAGGGTGCATTTCAAAGAACTTAGGCCCATTTTGACTTGCGATGGGCAAGATTGAGTGAAATCCTCATAGGGTTCTAGGAAAATTCTTATCTTCTAGAGCCTTCTAGAAGATTCCCACACTTATCATCTCCTATGAGCTCAAAATTGGATAGGGAATGAGTTAAGTAACCTCCTATCCTCTCATCCCTTCCTCCATGGAAGCTAAATCTAAGTTTGGAAGGCCATCCAATACCCTCATTTAGGACCAAACCTCTACCATTTTCCTATAAATTGAGCACTCATCTAAGTGATCATGTGCTGGACTTTGAGAGTTTGTAAGGAGATATTGTTGGTGTAAGGTTTGATATTGTAAGAGTATTTTTATGTTGCCGGAGTGTTTTGCTTTTGATGTGATGTTGGTTAGAACCCAAGCTAGAGGAGTGACATTAGATCAGACTTCATGGTTGTAACTCTTCCTTCTACTTAATAAAGTTGTTTACACCTTTTCCCATATTCTTTTCTTTATGTATGATGATTATATGTGTAAATGATTTCGATTCCATTTTCTTATAGCAGATGGATATCTTTCTTTGATTAGTTTTTTGCCCTCTGTTTATGATTGCAGATACTTGTTGAGTGGATTAAGTTCAAGAAGGAGCGACGAGATCCATACAAAGGAGACAAAAGGAAAGAGAAAGATAACAAGTAGATCCCTTGTCTTATTTATCTTCTATAGAAAAAGGTTAAGTGCTTTAATTCTGTTGTTCTAGGTGTAGCTACCCACCTAGGGAAATTGTATTTATTCGTAGATGCAAAATTCCACATAACAACGATTACGAAAGTGATGACAATTTCGACTGCATATATAAGATAACAATGCAAGACCAATATTGGGTGAATCCGACAATAGATGGACGAATTACATGGGATCGCGAGAGTTCTTGCACCTTAGACTTGGACAAAGAATTAGAGCAATGGCATAAACGGCTACATGAAGTAACTATGCTGATTGGCGATAGTATAGGAGTATGATGAGAACACGCTTTGGGAAGACAAAGGTACGAGTGAAATATAAGTATGAAGAAAAGAATGATCTGCACAAACACTTGGACAAATGGGCTAAGGCCTATGGAGCGGAGCCCCAACCTGAATGGGTGCACTTATTCTGTCACACCCTGGATGTCATCTCGATGAACTAGTACTTGGAGACAGAGCTCTGCCATGGCACAGAAGAATGGGATATTTTGTGCGAAGGGTTCATAATGATGTTCAGCTTTGAAGACGGGTTTGACTATATTGATGAAGCGCTACAAGAAGTTAAAGCAGTGATCTTTAGGATACTGTAGGATCCTTTGGATCTTATTCGACCCGATTGGACTACTCAGATGAGCCACATGTTGGGATGCTATAACGTGACTATTGAAGAAGAACACGAGGACCCCCAAAAGATTAATATCCCTGAAACCGAGGGTCACCGCGAGGTCGAGGGATTGCAGATCGAGAATCCTGATATAACTGCGCCATTGAAAACTAAACAGATAAATATTAGCACGAAGGTGGAGCCCAAATTTTCAAAGATTGGAGATTATTGGGATGATGCAACGGTAGATAAGGTCACCAAATTTCTCCCGAATACCAAGATTTGTTTCTTACCAAGTTTATGGAGTTAAAGGACATAATAGGATACCTGGGTGTTATGAAGATTGCGTTAAAACTCGACGCGAAGCCAGTTAAGCAAAGACCTTACCGTCTCAATCCAAAGTATAAGGAGAATGTCCACTTAGAGTTAGATAAGATGCTCATAGTAGGCATCATTGAGTCCATAGAGGAATCTGATTGGGTAAGCCCAATGGTCGTACAAGAAAAAGTTGGGTCATGGAAGAAATCCAAGGCCAGTAAGATGTCGCTAGACCCAATCACCCTAACAGAGGGAAATTTGAACAACATTGGAGATACAGTCTGGGATGTTACCGTGGAGGTACTATATCAGTTTGAGTAGTAGCAACAACAAGCATTGGGGGCCATCTAGACAGGTCTACATGAGCTGCATATCCATGCATCACAGACTAGCGCAACATCCAGCAACCTCGCAATCGGTACTTCATAAGCCATTGAGATGCTGCACGTGAAGGACTCCTAAGTGATAGTGCTGCCGAAGGGAGCACTGACCACAGAAGTCGAAGCTGACAGGCCCACTATGAGTGCCTTCTAGGAAGTAGGGCTGAACTTGGCAGCGCTTCCTGGTGAGGTGCTCCACCTACTGCAAGATGGGGTGATCGTGGAGATGAGGACCTGTGAATATTGCGCTTTACAGGTGATCAGTGAGAAGAAGGTCAATAATGTGCAAATAGCCCTACAATGAGACACCGACCTCACTTTCATGATGGAACTTACTAACACAAATCAATGCATGATTAAGGCCGTGAAGGAAGCCTTCTAAATGCTCCCCAAATTAACCATTCCTGAGGATGCAGAGGCAGATGAACAGGTCCACAAACTTGCTACAGGGGTGCACGATGCTCACACAGAGTTGGCCAAGGTTCAGCTAGAGCTCAACCTCTAGATTGCAAAGTTGCAGTTGAAGGCCCAACCTCCAACTCCGTCGGAAGTAAAGGAGTAGTAAACCATTGTCACAGAGGTGATAGTTTCAGTAGACAGTGCAGTATTAGACTGCACAAGGTTGTTTGAATAGTCGTGCGAAGTACTGACCCGTCTGCAAGAAGATCCTAATGTACAGAGGCTAGAGATAGAGGCGTGAGAACTGCAGCAGTGCTATGATGAGGTGAAAGGAATAGCACACATTGTCTCCCTCACACGGAGACTTACGAAGCTACAGGAGGCCAAAACACTGAGGGAACAGGTAGATGTAGCTCAGCACAAAGAGGCATTGCTGAAGGCAGGCTTCAAGCCTTGGTTAAACGAGGCCTATTTGGTCAAGACCACCATTGAAGGCAAGTTTGCTAGTCTGCAGGCAACTTAGTAGAAGCTTTAGGCTAATAATTCAGGACCAACAACAGAGAAATTGGTTGAAGAAGTGAAGCAGGTGGCCGCGCAGTGCACTGCTGAGGTGGTAGTCATACAAGTCGAGCTGGGAGGTCTTCACACCAAGATCTTCGTGCCTGCAGAGTGACTCGAAGTTGAGTCACCATGTTTGTGTTGGGGGCCTGTTGGGAACGGGTTCCCCCAAGAGTAGTTTTGGGGCTAAAAGCCCATGTTTTGGGACAGTTTGGTAATAAAGTTGTAAAGTCTTCACATTTTGTGGTCATAGAGCATGAAGGTGTCAAGAGTCATAAAGGTTTTTCCACCCTTATTATGTAAAGTGTCAAGTCAGTTGTAAAGATCTACCCATGGTCCGCAGACCATGGAATTGTATAAAATGGAGCTAAGTAAGTAAGCTCTAAGTAGTTAGTAGCAAAGTAGAGTTGAGGTCGTTTCTACATAGTGATCTAGCTTGGGGAAGTCTAAGTGTTTTCGGGTCTTGGCATAGCTAGAGGCTCTACAGCTGAGTGCATAGAGGTCTAGGGTATAAGTCTATAGCTGAGTGCATGGACCACTATAGCTATGTGCGCAGGGTGGATAGAGTATGTATTAAACTGGAGATATCAATAAAGAGGAGTATTCTGCAACTACTGTGTATTTAGTCTCTGTTAATGCATCTGATTATATTGCGTTATGATATGGGTTTATACTACAATGTTTATTTGATGCATGAATGTATGTGATTATATATGTTAATTGCATGCAAGTAAGAATATCAGTTTACGTGACGATAACTATAATTAATTGGTAGAATAAGTAAAACACTTGAGATAACTTGGGAACATATATAATACATCGTCATAGGAGCGTGAAAGTACCTGAACCATTCGTTAGGGCAGCGCGAAGATCAATCATACACCTTCACGAAGGTACTGAAGGGCAGGATAGAGGGTAGATCGATAAGCCCTAAGGCTTAGCAACCTGCGCGAAGGCAGGAGTAGGGGGTATAAACCGAAATCACTACCATCTTAGGGTGTGGAAACTTGGTTCCAGCATCCCGCCATACTGCTTTGGGTGAGACTTTGGTCTTCCCTCTTCAGGTTGATGCCGAAAGGGCCAATAGTGTATGGATTTGTTTGGCTGACTAACGCTGAACCTGGGTCTAGGCCCACAAAGCCAACAAGGGTTGAGCCAAGTCTCTCTTCAACTAATCACCCCTGTGCCATATTCCAAGCATGAATGTGGGACTCATAGAACACGCCAAAAACACCAATCAAATTGGATGCCACCAAAGTTCTCCACCTACACCATGAGGAATTTGAGAGCCTCCTAGTCTCTTAGGCTTTACCGCAATCCACAGTCTAATCGAGGGATCAATAGGCCCTACACCGAGACATACTCTCCAAGCTTTACCGTGCATCTCATCCTGTGACCCCTAGGCCCAATGGAGAGAAAATCTAACCCTTGGCTTTATCGTATATCCCGCCATTCACCGAAAAGGATTCCTAGGCCCACTGAGGCACACAATCTGGCTTTACTGCAACCCACATTCTAGTTTATGAGTTACTAGGCTAGTGGTTTCGTGATCCTCAATCTTGTTTAGGGACCACTCATACCATGTTTTTTTCAATTTGGAGATCCACCCCACTCAACTTCAAATCCAATCTGACCATCCCACATAAACTAAATGAGAGAACCCATCTCATCAAAGATATCAAGAAATGGAAAGGCTAGGTTGAAAATACCGTCACACCTAGCAAAACCCATGCCATGGTAGAAAATAAACACATGCATGCCAAATATAGCAAGGAAAATACACATGTAAGTTAATACCTGCAATAAAGCCTATTTTAGTTGTTTGATCCTTCCTTTCCTTGCCCGACCTTTTCTTCCTCTTGCCTTCTTTGCCTTTCTCGCCCCAATGCCAAAGTGCTCCAAGAAACTCTAGTTGTCCAAGAGTATGAGAGAGAGAGAGAGAGTAATGAAAGAGCTCCAACACTGAGCTCACAAAAGGTTACCCTGACCAAGTTGCCAACTGATCCTCATAAGCCTTTTTATCAATGAGGCCTTTATTTTCTTCATTTTCCATTATTTTCCTTCATTTTCCTCTTCACATACAATTTGTGACCTTTCACCTTCCTTTTCTCCTAATTTCCTTTATTTTTGTAAATAAATGTGCCAAAAATTCCATTTTTCCTTTCTAAATCCTTAGTCATTGCCTTTGCTAATTTCCTTAGCCATAAACAACCAAATTAACACCCACACTAGGATGTCTTTCCCAACATTCAACTTGGAATACGTGTCCCATCATCCGTGGTATTTATATATTTTTACATGGAATTTTCACTACGGCTATTACAGTAACATAGTGTCTCCAACAATATGGAAGGGTTTGTTTGATGAGGACTATAATGCATTTATATTTTGAACAATTTGCAAACACCATTATAGTTGCGAGAGTTGGAGATTGAGGCTCCCCTCTTGGACATTCCAAAGTCTATCGGGAAGCTGAAGCACCTGGAATGTATTGTGATTAGTCCTGCTGATAAATTCAAATGCGAGGCTTTAGACCCTCTCACAAAATTCCAGAAAGAATTTTTTATTTTGCAGTCATTAAAGGCCTTGGTATTAAAAACAATCTCAAATATTGAGTCACTCTCATTGTGCTTTTGTAATTTAAACAACCTCCACCACATCAAGTTGTCTCAGTGGTCTGCTTTGGAAAGGCTTCCATATTCTTTTGGTAATTTAACCAACCTTTAGCAAATTCAGCTGGTCATGTGCGGCGCTTTGTAGATGCTGCCAAAAAATTTTGGTAATTTAACCAACCTCCACCACTTCAACCTATATTTATGTTGCTCTTCGGAGAGGTTGCCAGAATATTTTGGTAATTTAAGTAACCTCCAGAACATCGACTTATATAGGTGCTCTGCTTTGGAGAGGCTACCTAATTCCTTCTATAAATTAATTAAATTCCAATATCTTGATTTAACTAACCTTCAACAGATTCAGTTGGTTGAGTGCGGTGCTTTCCAAAGGTTGCTCAGAATTTTTGGTAATTTAACCAACCTCCACCACTTCAACCTATTTTTGCGCCATGCTTTGAAGAGGTTGCCAGAATATTTTGGTAATTTATGTAATCTCCAACACATCAACCTGCCTAGGTGCTCCTCTTTGGAGAGGTTGCTTGATTCCTTCGGTAAGTTAATTAAACTCCAATATATTGATTTACAAGGTTACAATAATTTAAACATGTCAAGCGAAACACTAGGAGATATATGCACACTTGAGTACATAAATCTAAGTGGATGTGGAAAAATTAAAGTATTCCCTAAGCAAGTGGCACATCAGAGGCCACTTGAACAGTTACTTTTGAGAGATACAAATTTAAAAGAAATGCGAAGTTCAATTGAAGAGGTAAATGATTTGAAAGTTTTGGTGGTGGGAGGGCCTTTGTTGGAAACACTTTCGTCTTTGGTATGTGGCTTGACTAACTTGAAGGAATTGCAGCTCTTTCATATGAAATTGAAATGTTTGTCGGCTTTGCTGGGTGACTTGAAGAACTTGAAGGTATTGTGGATAGAGCGGTGCAATGCATTGAAATGTTTTTCAGCTTCGATAGGTGACTTAGGGAACTTAAAGGTATTGTGGACACAGGGCTGTCATGAATTAGAATGTTTGTCGGATTCTATTGGACAGTTGACTAAGTTGAGCATAATTGAATGTCCATTTAAGGAGGAGGTCAAGAAAGGAGAAAGAGAAACATTGAATGATGTGAACCCTTCCACTCACAACTACATACTTCCTCGGCTTCAAAGGTTATATCTCAGTAACATAGGGATCTTAGAGGTATCATTTGCTAAAGGGGTTTGTTGGTACAACCTTCAATGTCTTGAAATATAAAGCTGAAATAATGTAGTGGAGGTTGGAACTTTGCCAAATACACTCACATATTTGTAAATTACTGATTGTGATAATTTGAGGAGAAACTATAATATTTGTGGTCTTGCACAACTTCAATATCTAGAAATTAGGGGTTGCATAGAATTGGAGTAGTTACCATGTATTGAAACATTAGTTTCTTTGAGGGAGTTGAGAGAAAGTGGATGTGTAAATTTGAAGATCATTCAAGGGTTGGGGAAGCTAAAAAAGCTTCAAAATCTATCGGTTACTGGGTGTTTGGAATTGGAAGAAGTGGAAGGCATCCAACATTGTATGTCGTTGGTTGAGCTTAATGTCAGAGAATGTACCAAACTGCAAGAGGTTGTAGGAGTACTGGAGCAACTGCAACAAAGATGTTCTATCCACTTTAAGTGTATTTTTACAGAATAATTACTTAAGTTTGATTAGTTTTAATACTGAGAGAGAACGTCCCAAATTGCAGTGGAGTGTGGGAGTACTAGAGCAACTGTAACAAAGATGTTCTGTCAACTTTGACTGGTCTAATTACTCAATAATTAATGAATGTTTGATTAGTTTGAATACTAAGATGTTTGATTAGTTTGATTACTAAATGATTACTTAATAAGGTTGTTCCCAGTTATACATAATACAAGCTTTATCCATTACTTCACACTTGTATACAAATTTGAAAATATATCAATAGTTGGAGTGTGGGGTACAATTATGTGTTTTTTTAGTTATTTAAGGAATTAATTATAATATTGGCAATGTAGGTGATAGTTACAACATTTGCAAAGTAGATAATAGTTACAATATTCTCAAATCGGCTAGTTGTTTCTCTGTAAAATTTTGTTCGTTTTATTTAATTAGCAAAAAAATTGAAGGCATCTTATTTAAAAATAATAAATAATTAAGAAAAAATATTATATAATATATAAATAACCCCTCTAATTATCGAACAATTATGATCAGCCCTCTCCTAGCCAAGTTAAATGGAATTATTTTGGAAAGGAAGTTAGCATATGGCTTGAAAGTGAAGGTAAGCGGGCTAAAGGCCAAGCAGGTTTTAGAAAGCAGCACTCAACAACATACCAACTCATTACACTTAGGATCATTGTGGAGGAATGCCACAATTATAAATCCAATCTCTTTTGTTGTTTTGTGGACTTTAGAAAGGCTTTCGATACGGTTCCTAGAAACAACCTTTGGAACAGATTAGAAGAGCTAAAGGCTCCTTTTGAGTTGAGAGCTGCCGCTATAAGGTTATACAAGAATGTAATTGTCAATTTAAAGAGCAATGGGAGGTGGTCGAAAGATATTAAGTGTAATATCGGAGTTAAACAAGGTTCCCCCTCTCCCCTACCCTATTTGGCATTTACATCGACAAGATAGAAGGTTGTTTAGAGGAAGCAGGATGTGCTGGCCCGATCTTAGCTGGGATAGTCATCATCCTTCTTCTCTATGCTGACGTTATTGTTCTTCTCACAAGGTGCCCATCTGATCTTGATAAGCAAGTTATACTTCTTAAGGATTTCTGCTCTACCATGGTATGATTGTTAACACTGACAAAACAAAAGTTATGATTACCAAATCCAAGAAGGACACTTACGCTAATTTTATGTATGACAATAGTAACTTGGAGGAAGTGTCTTCCTACAAGTACCTAGGAATTGATATTCA
>APFE031698419.1:0-22994 GCA_000404065.3 Pinus taeda | reverse complement strand
AAAGAAACATTTTGCAAAACTATAGATGTACAAATAGGAGGGTGAGAAAGCATATCTTCTACTCTATTATTGGTGCCCTTCTTGTATCTTATCACCAAATGAAACTGTTGGAGGAATCCCAGCCATTTGAAGTGATGGGCTTGGTGAAGCTTGGTCTATGACTGAAGATACTAAAAGGGTTGATGACCCGTATGGTTGAAAGTCTCCTTGTTGATCATATAGTGTTTCCACTTCTTTACACTTTGGAACAAGGGGTAGAGCTCCCTATCATACATGGGACAGTTCAAAACATATTGGGAGAGAGTCTTTGAATGGTACCGTATAGGCTTTCTTTTCTGCATCAATACAGTGCCCATGTCATATCCACTGGCATTTATTTCAATTTCAAAAGGCTGCTGAAGGTCTAGTAAGGCTAGCACTGGTGTTGTGTTGATCTTCTCTTTCAATGTGTCAAATTATTTCTACGGTTTTCCTCCCCACAGAAACGTCTGCTTCACACTACTCAAGGCATTCAAGGGGGTTGTGATAATGAATAATTTCACAAAGAACCTTCTCCAATATTGTACTGCTTCGAACCTTTGTAGCATTTGTGGGCTTAGGCCAATTCATAATCACTTCCACTTTAGAGGGATCTATCTTTAATTTTCCATTGCTAACAATGTGGCCTAAATAAATGAGAGGAGTCTTCCCAAACTCACACTTTGATAGTTTCAAATACAAATTTTCACTTTTCAAAACATCAAGCACTTTCTTTAGATGACACACATCTTCATCACATGTCCTACTATACACAAGAATATTGTCTAGACATACAATAACAAAATGATAAAGAAAATACCTAAATAAATCATTCATTACCCTCATAAACTTGGTTGGAGAATTGCATAGTTTGAATGGAATCACCATCCCTTCGAAAAACCTTTGTTTGGTTTTGAACGCAGTCTTCCAAACATCCTAGTCTCCAATTCTAACCTGGTGATAACCACTACACAAATCCAACTTTGTAAAATAAAAATAAAAATTCAACTGATCTAACAATTCACCAATGTGAGGGAGAGGGTATCAATTCTTCAGTGTGATCTTGTTCATCACCCTGTAATCTACTCACATTCTCCATGTGTCATCTTTCTTTGGCACCAATGCGATTGGTGACCCACAAGGAGAAGAACTTGGTATGATGACTCCCTAATTTAATAGTTCCTACACCTATTTCTTGATCTCCTCCATCTCAATAGAGACCATCCTATACATGCCAACATTTGGTAAAGGAGCATCCTATTGTAGATAGATCTCATGTTCGATCTCCCATTTAGGTGGAAATCCTCTCAGTTCTTGAAACAATCCATCATAATCAGAAACAATTTCAAATAATTCTTTATTATGATCAGTATTACATCCTTTGAAAGCGTGAGCCATCTCGACCTCTTTCACTCTCACTATCATGAGCATGCACCCTTTGCTATAATTAACCAGTAGTTTAATCTTTCCTACGCTTACAAGGCTAGCATTAAAATTTGTATGATGATCTCTGACTATATACTCTACCGCATCCTTTGTGAGGTGGTATTTCTTTTCATGCTGGAAGAAAATGACCTTTCTATCATATTATATGGGCTTCCCAAGATGATTCCACAAATGTCCAAAGTCAGCACATCTAACTCTACCTCATCAACTAATTTAGAATCAATAAAAAAATTGGCCCTACACTTCTTGGTGACCTGCAATTTGGCTTTATCGCTTACCCAACCAAGTGGGTATGGATTTGGATGAGGCTTAGTTTTAGGGCCTAACTTTTTCACTAAGGACTCTGAGATTAAGTTTTCTTCAGAACCTAAATCAAACATAGTTTCCACCTTTATATGTTTAATGAAAAATCTAATGTGGAATAACTCAATTCTCCTTCGCTCATTACCTACAAGCTCATTCAAACAACTATTACGTGTAACCGAATCAAAAATATCATTAATAGAAAGAATACCTCTTGCACCCATGGCTGTGATCAATGTCTCATAGCTGGAATTTGATCCAAGTTACTGTGTTTTTGCCACTATCTTCTGCTTCCCCTTTCCATCAAATCTATTTGGTCTCATCTCTGAATTTAGCTTCCATGAGTGGTCCTCATCATGACCATCTTTCTTGTAATGAGTTCAAGACAGTGTTGCTTTGTGCCCTGTCCTTGCTGCAACAATCTTCTTATCCTTCCATTTTCCTTTCTTCTAGAATTTTCCATGCTAAAGTTTGAAATGGTGCCTTTTTGGCTTGACCATCGCGATCATTCTTGCCTCGACTTTCAAGCTGAATAGCCTTTACATTGGTTGCATCAATTGTAGTAGGCTTGAACAATAATAATGAGTGTCTGGTGTAACTATGTAGTGCACCTATATACTTAGTTACAGTCTTAGGTGCATCTAATGAGATGCCCAGATTCAGTGCTTGTTTCCGAAATTCTTCAGTGAAGCTTTGCACATTTTGGCCCTTACCTTGCCCTGGATATTGCCAGTCCATAAGTGCTGTTTTCTTATAACCCAAAGGGTAGAATTGATCTTTCAATGCAGAAATAAAACTAGCCCAAGAGGATAGAAGATTACGTGACTTTGTGCTGCCCTTCTACAACTTCCTCTCCCACCAAACGAGAGGAGTGTCACTCATCCAAAGAGATGCTAACTAGACTTTCACCTCATCTTCTTCAATCTGCTGGATCTAGAAATAAACTTCTATCGGTCTTATCCATTTATTAATTTTTCATACACTACACTATTATTGTACATGGGAAGGTCAAACTTTATGTCTAACTTGAAGAACGGTTTCTTATATGTTTGCTTCGAATTTTGATGATAGTGATAAGAATCATCACTTGAAGAAGGAGAGGGAGGAGGCTCTTCTCCACCATCTTCATGATTTTCTAACCCATGGTCATTAGTGTCCTTCTTCTCATGCCCAAGTGCCTCCTTATATTCTGCGAATAACTTATCTACTTTCCCTGCAATAATGTAGAATACCTTGCAGAAATTTTGTTCCTCTTTCCAACTAGAGTCTTCATTGGCCATGCTTCTCCTTCGTTATGCACATATTACTTCAGGATCAGAGGAATTAAGAATTCCTTATGCTTTTTTCAGCTTGTTTTGGGTTAGCATAAACTCATGCAATTCACATCTACAAATACCTTCACTAATACCAAACTTGATCCAAGATCTTTACTTATAGATGCATCAGAATTACATATAACATATTTAATTAACCATAGAGATTAAAAGCATGTAACAATGTGGAAATAATCAAAAGAACTCAAAAACCATGAAACAATGATTCGATTATGGAGTTCATCCAATTTGGACTACGTCTTTGGGCCCTGATCAATAGTGGGGAGGTCGTCATTCATTCAGTAACATAAAAAGAGATAAAAGTACAAGAAACATTCTTTAGAATCCTTAACCTCCAAGGTAGAAGATGGATAAAGAATCAAGATCCCAACTTTAGAAACAGATAGAACCACTGAACGCCTAGCAAACAATCATGCAAAAATGCTTATCCAAACACCCAAATTGGGAAATCAAGCCTTCTGCAACTTCTTGGAACCTCCCTGTTACTCAAGGTTAGCTCCCAACCTGCTACTAGGTTCATGGTCTACTGTACAATACTTATGAACTATTATGTTAATCCTCTCTACCTTCTTCTGACACAAAATTGGCCTTTTATAATAATGGCAGTAATCCCTTAATGCCCGAGCAGTTCAAACAATAGAGAAAGTTAAGCAAGTTGTCATATTCCACAGAGGTTCTCTGGCCCCTGAATAGTATGTGGAAACAACCCTTACTATCATGGAAAATTTGTTTTAACTGTGCATTTTAACCGACGTAAAGACTATCGATGTTTCCAACCATTGGCGGACAATCCCAAGCCCAGAAAATCGACACCATGTGATATGGTGAACCCACTAAGAATATAAAGCATGATATATAGCATATCGCATCTCGGGGGCCCCGTCACAATCACAATCAGTGGAAGACCCATGCTCTATGATGATCGTGGACCCATTAGGATAATATAATGCGTTCATAGAATATTGCATTTAAATCCTCCATGCAAATTGCATTCAACAGAATCCATCGGTAACATGTATATTGGCATGGTACTTGTGCGATATGTGATCACAATTATATCACATCGAAACCTAGATTCTTCAGCGGTCTATTCTTAAGTACTCGTTCCTCCTCCGACCTATGATATGTGAAATTGCAACTATAGAGGGGATCCTGTTGGGGCCAATTCTCCTTAAGATGTGGCCTCCTTTTATGCGATAAGTGAAATGCGGGACCAATGGTAGCCCGCCAATTGGAACTTCCCCATTATCTAATAGTGTTTTCCATGTCACTCCTCTTGCCACCTCGACAAGTCAAACATCCACTTTGACTTACTCTATCTTCTTCATATGAACTTGGATTTGATTGTCGATCACACCATTGGAATAAGGATGACAAGAAATTCGATCCGATGCTAATTTTGTCAGATTATGCCAGTTTGATTTTTGAGCCCTTTACCATGCCACTGGTGCTTTTTTAACATCCACCTGGATCAATCCTCCAGGATCCTCCTGGATCATTTATGATTCTATTTTTAGAGTGACTTGCATGTGGCCATGAATGTGTAGACTATTGTTGGAGGAAGAAACCACCATTATGCATTTCTGACATGAGAACGAAGTTAAGAAACCTAGGGTTTGGTCAAGTTTCACGATAAGGAAAGGAAACCTGGGGAGAAAATCCCCCCAATTTTGATAGTGGTTCAAAAAGGAAATTCTTGGTGGAGAATGTAGGGAGATAGGGTCATTGAGAAGGGCAGGATTCTAATTAGAGGGGTATCCCGAGGAGCAGTGAGGTAAACGTAAAAAAGAGTAGATGCTAACAATGAAAGAGGAGGAAGGAGGGTCTTGTGTCTTTGATGTGACCTATAAAGAATAAAATGTGTGGGGTATCATAGAGAGTACTAATCATACTACTACTAACGAACCCATCATTTCCTTTGCCACAAAGTCAGGTACAAGCTTGAAAAATGGAACCAGATCTGACTATATATAGATGCCTTCTAAGGGATGAGGCAAGTGATCCACCAAATCACCATACATTCTAATAGAGATATGAGACTGTGAGTTAGGTGCATTCATTGCTAAAGGGGGTCATACATACTTGTAGCAAAAATTTCACCGAAGTATCTATGTCGCCCAAATCTGAAACCTAATAGAATGCCCCATCTTATCTCACCCCTTTGGGGAAAGCCCTAAAGGAATTAGTACATAGTAGAATTATGGGTTTTCCTTTACCTTGATGACCAAAGAGTGGTACGATTCACCTAGGGACTAGGCATTTCATCAAACAATAAGATTGAATTTTTGGACCTTTGGACCTAAAGGATTAAGGAAATTATTGGTTTTGCATGATTTATTGCTTGCAATAAATCAAGTAAAAATGCTAAAGAGTGAAAGAAAATATGTGAACACTATAATAGTTCAAAGGATAGATTTGAAATTGAATAAATTTGAATAGATTGAATTACACCACATATATAGGCGATTAAATTTAGAGGAATACAAGATGGTCAACAAAGGAGCAATATTAAAACAAGGTATTATGGTGCTAGGTCATATAAAAATCATATTTTCCCCTTTACCATGATGAATTCAAAGTTTTATTTAGTTAAAAGTGGTGGGCATTTTGATCCTTAAATTGGAGGATTAAAAAATAAAGAAATCATTGATTCCTCTAACATTCTGTTTTATAGAATTCCTAATATTGGTTAGCTTCCCAATAAGTATTGGTACTTAATTGAGTATGGAGGGTACATGTAGAGTAATCACTGTAACAACTGACTCAAAACCTAATAGAGGTTCTAGTTTTTTAGATGGAGAAAGAGAGGCATTTGGAGATTATATGAGCATGACCAAAATTCTCTATTATTAGCATGGATCAGAGCAACAAGGTCATACATACTCGGTTTAAATCTAATCAAACTCTTATTAGTTGGTGAAATTAATACTTTGCTAGGAATGGATCATTGTCATGGGGCTTTACATTGCAATTGGTTGGAAACGGTAGTTATGGAGGCACTTTCGACTGGGAAGAAGGAGGAGCATATAACATGGTCAACAAAGAACCTAACAAAGGTGGTGGTTTCATTGGTGGAGTTGATGAATAGGAGAAGTGAGATGATAGAGTAAAATAAGGAGGAAAATTTGGAATTGTGGGAGAATAAATGTGATTGGTTGCAAAAGGAATTAGATAAGAATTTAGAAATTATTGAGACAAAGATTGTAGTGTTGAAGCTCAATGTGAATGAACTGGAGACGCCCCCCTAACCAAGAGATTGTGATAAGTTAGGAAGATTATGAATTTTGCAAGGACTAATCAGGGAAAGAGATTAGAGGACTAGCTTAGCATGGAGAAAGGGTGAACAATGCAAGAGAGGAAGAAATGGACACAACATCAGACGTTGGGCCATTAGGAGAAGGTTAAAATTTCAACTATGGATATTTTTTTTCAAATATGTTTCATATCTAAAAGTTTTTTGTAAATATTATGGTGTATAGCAGTGTATAATTGCAGTTAGAAGATATCAAAGAGGTAAGAAAATACTTTTATGGACGTATTGGAATAGTGAATCCTCTAAAAACACTAAAAGATGTAAAAGGTGCTATCCTTGTAAACAAGCATATTTTAATATCATATGATAATCACTATATATGTGTGTGTGTGAGTGGTAGAATTTAAATTCAATAAGGATATAAATAAAATATACTTCATTATGTTGAGAACTTCTTATAGAATACTGTGTAATCTTATTGAGGTGGTTGATGTTTCAAGAAAATACTTCACCCATGTTCATTGGAAAAAAACTCAAATTCATGACACAAAGAGTACCAAACCAAGGATAAATAGAGAAAGGAAATCATTGTTAGGGAACATCAAGAGAATGAGAACGCTAATGATTTAATAAATATTATTAATTGCTTGATAAAAGAAAATTATTATTATTTGACCCTTTCCCCCGAACAATGTCATCATAGAGTCTCTCGAATAAAGAAAAGAAAAAACACCTTAACAACTTTAATTAGGAAGGTGGATATTAGTTGAACCATTCTTGGAAACCCACTATCCTATAAACGTAATTCTTCTAAGTGCTATGTAGTAACCCTCACTCTCAACCCACCTTTCACCCAATCCTCTCTCTTGTCCTCGTCGTTACATTATCTAACATCCTCCTTAAAAAATAAAAACAAAAACAAATATAAACATATAAATAATTAATTAATTATTTCATAACTAATCATTTGATAATATTAAAATAAAACTTGAACCATAATTTATGATTATATATTATAGTACTATGAATTTAAATTACACCATATGGTGGTAATAACTCAATTAAAATAATTAGAAAATTAACACTAGAATTACATATATAACATTACTCAGTGAATTAAATCACAATCTTTAAAGGTTTAAACTAGATATAAGACATTCCTTAGGAACCTGAGAAATAAGAATTATTAATAAAAAATGAAAATAAAAATGAATTAATACAGTAAGTAATTAATTAATTAAACAAACTAAATAATTAAATAATAGAAAAAAACATGATAAAAAAGTACATGTAATTATAATAATAATAATATAAACTAACCTTAACTAATAAATGTTTTAAATTAATTATAATATAATTAATTAGTTAATTAATTAAATTATAAATAGTTAATAAATAAATAAATAAACTAACAATAATAGTAATAATAATAATATAATAAAAATCTAAATCTAAATATTAATAAATTAATCACATAATGGCCAACCAAATTTCTTATATTATTTTTTCCATAACCTCTTCATAAAACTCTATAGCAGGTCATTCCTCCTCTATAAAAAAAAATATTCCAACCTTCCCCTATTTTTATTACTAATCATTCTCCTAAAATTTTAATTTCATCTTAATTCTTATTTAATTTAATCTAATGCTACCTAAATTCTAGGTTTAATTCTAATCCAATTGAATCCTATTTCTTCTTTATTCTTAAAACTATGACTTTAATTCTAATTTAATTTATAGATTTTTAATCTAATTCTAATTTAAATATATCGTATTTTATATTTTTTCAATATATTTTGTGTTATACTTTCTTAATTTATTTTTATTTATTTGTTCTTAATCTAGCTCTAATTTAAATTATTCTTATAAAGGTTTTATTTTAATATTATATTAGATAAACGCATGAGGTATAGGCCAATTGGCTTGTTTGAGGTTTAGTCGGCATGTTCAAATCTCATGGGGAGCGAGAGGGGTGGAAGCCACTCTTGGAGAAAGTGATAAAACTTTCCCAAGCAGTATCTGTGCTCTTATTAAATCATTAATGTTTGCACTCTCATTATGTTGATTAACAATTATGTTGACTAACAATTGGTTTACGCTCTTATTAAATCATTAATATTTGCACTCTCATTATGTTGACTAACAATTGGTTCCTTTATTATCGTGGCTCTCTTAATATCATCGATTTAAGAATTTTATCCTTAAAGATGGGTAAACTATTCACTCGAAATGGTTTTATCCTTAAAGATGGGTAAAGTTTTCACTTGAAATGGTTCACACGAAATGTGATGGGTAAAGTGTTCACTTGAAATTCTTAATATCATGGATTTAAGAATTTTATCCTTAAAGATGGCTAAACTGTTCACTCGAAATGGTTTTATCCTTAAAGATGGGTAAAGTTTTCACTTGAAATGGTTCACACGAAATGTGATGGGTAAAGTGTTCACTTGAAATGTAAGAGACATAATAATTTTATGCGTAAATATGGATAAGTGTTCATTGGAAAAGTCGGAGACTTCAACAAAATTACCTAGTTTTCCAGAAGTTCTCAAAAATATCATATTTTTAATACCCATTCTAACTTATAGATGAAATGACCTATTTTAAATCCTTCTAATATTTTAAAATTTTCAATTTAAGACCTTTTCTAAATCCTTCTGATATTTTTAAAATTTGAATTTAAGTTGTTTAATCTGTAGAATGTGAGTGACCCTAGGGTTTTTCAGGTTGTTGAATCTATTTATGCATTCGAAAATGTATTTTAAATAACAACAAAAATACGATTTTTCTTGAAATTGTATGGTCAAATTACAGTGGAAAAGACTATTTCATATATAAGTTAGACTATGCCTATTGTATGGCCAAATTCCAGTTAAAAAAAACTATTTCACTTATAAGTTAGATTATGAGTATACATAATTTAAATTTTAATATATATATAAAGTAAGAAAAAAGGTTGAATGTTAAACAAACAATCACCACTATTTTACTAATCATAGTTTTGAAAATAAATATTAAAAAAAATACAAATGATATAGATATAAACAAATGTATACATACATTTTAAGAAATAAATACATGTTTAAAAAGGCTCACCCTATTTCAGTTGAATGGCTAACCTAATTAAGGGGGCTAACCTAAATAAGGGAAGTAACCTTATATTTCTTTTGGTAAAAAATCATTTTACGTTGTAATAACTAGTAACTTTGATGTAATTTCCTACACCAAACTATTTGCATACTATATTACATAAACTCAAATATCTATTCTTCTCAAAATTTGTCAAACAAAAATAGTTGCATAATATATTGCATAAAATTAAATAGTTATCATTCCCAAAATAGAAAGGATATAAACATAAACAATTATGTAGATTATTTTTTATAAAAAATATAATAAATTTTCATATACGATATATTCTACATTACTATAAAAGGTAAGACCAAATTACAAACCCTAAAAAAAAACACATTTACACATGTTGTGTAACTTACTAATCATACTTTATAATATGTTCAGACCAAAACAGAGACTCTTAAAAAAAGGGAATACATTCCAACAACATACTAGCAATTGCATCGAGAAGTGCAAAAAAACCTCAAAGTCTCATGAAGTGAAGAACATAAATACTCAGGAAAAAATTGAAGTATCTACCATGTTAAAGTGATGTCCAATATCAAACCCTAGACCCTCCTACCCCTGATGTGCAAGATGTAGTTGAACAATCCCAGGCTTTGTTGCAAGATCTTGGTGTTCTGCCGAAGAACTTGCGCTGTTGTGGTGCTCTCAATGATGGAAATTATTTAGTTTTTGGTGATGTAATGGGATTTCATTTTCTAAATGCTACCCATTCACAACGAAAATTTCTATCCATGTCACTTCTCAACATTGTTCAACAGTTTCTCGCGATGCATAATTGCGTCTCCAGACGTGAGACAAAACACATGGTCGATAGGTCTCATAGACCAGCACATTGACTTTTTAATGATGTGGAAGAAAAGCATTGGACGAATTGGAGAATTAGCAAGGCCGACGGAATAGTTGTCTTCCTAAGAAGTTGCTTCTCCACACATTGACTAGGTGCATTTATACTGGACGAAAGAAGATGAAAAAGGGGCTCTTTCATTCGCTGGAGTGAATATTTTTTGGACAAAGAAATCCCATAGAGAAAAAGCCTTCTACATAAATAGATAAACGTCGATGGACATTTTCAAAAGCTCTACTTGCTTCAATATTCTTCCAATATCCTCGACGTATCTAAATTGATTTTCTTATTATTTCACTCTCATATTTGCATTAACTTTATTTCTCATATTATGCCATTGACTTTTGTTTTCACTTTGTTATTCGTACAAACTTTTCGGTTTTCATGAGTTTTGTTCATTCTGGTTTTTTCCTCAACTTTTTAACATGTGTAGATTCACATAAATTTTATATTTCCTATATTAATACTTGTTTATTGGTTATCATCTACCCCAACTCACCACCATAAATTTTATATTTCCTACATTAATGCTTATTCACTAGTTATGGTCCACGATGAAACCACCTCCATAGCTTTCCAATACAGTGCCTCTTCAGTTTCACTACAAGTTTTACTGCTCATACTCTCCCACATCATATCTTTCTCTTTTCTATGTTTCTTGCAACTTAAGAAAGCCATGGCACGAAAGACCATCATCAATCAAGTCATCTAGTTGTTGAGTGATGTTATTGGTCCTGGTGGATAGTGGTGGCCACCTGCCTATTCCACCTAGACTGATCATCAGATAATCACCCTTGAGTGATCTCATTTAAAGAATTATTGAATTAAGGTATTACAGACTCATGTGTTGGTGTGTGTCTATGTTATTTTAGGCAACAGATCAATCAAATTGCAAAATACACAAACACTGGAAAATGGAAAACAACAAAAAAACACAGTAAGCGAATACAGGAACACAACAATTAATAAGGAGTTCACCCTATCCTCTAGGGCTACGTCTCCGGTCCAACTTTTAGTCATGGCCTTCTTTTATTGTGTCCTTAAAGTAGAGAACTACAATGAAGAGCTCAATTATTGTCCCCTGAAATAAAATTTCTTGGCAGGGTGGTCCTTGGATTCCCCAAGCCACTAGAGCGCACAAACTCTTTTCCTTACCAACTCTTGATATCTCTGGTATTTAATGGGAGGAGCCCAATGTGGTGCTCATTTCCTGACAGATCCTCTCAGGGATTGCTCGATGCTACCTTATGCTGCAGGTGAACTCGACTCTCTATCTTTTTGCTTCTTGCTTCATTGTCTTTCCTTTTCTCTATCTTCATCTTCTTCTCTCTGATTCTTCCTCTCGGCATCCTCTCAGTGTCCCCCTGTTCTCTGTCTCTTTTCATGGCTTTAAATTCGATCGATCTCATGACTATTCACTTCCTCTTCTTCCTTTGTCGGATCATCTGCTACTGCTTGCTTGGAGTTCCCTGTCTTGGTGTCATCATTAATGGCTCACAGGGAGTGGCCACTTGTGCTCCTTCGAACTGTGCTAGCTTTCCCTCGTCGATTTGGTTTTCCTGTTACACTGTGGAAATGACTCATCCGCCACTTCAGCAGTCAAATCAGACCTCAAATCCTTATGTATCGCGGCTTAATCTCCTGTCAAATCCGGTTCCTTCATCAGGTGCGTTCTCAGCCGTTAGATATGGAGCCCCCAGATTTAACGTCATTCGCTCATATCATGCGGTGGACTTGCTCGACTGTTAGCATCCAATGAGCGGTGTTTTTTTCTCTCCTCTGCCTGCAACACATTAGGCATTGAATGGAATTGCTCAATTTTCTGCAATTCTGCTTACCGCCCAAGGGTTCCCCTGATATACTACCAGTTTTGGAGCATGGCTCTCGCGTTTAGCCTTTACAGCCTTCCCCACAATTCTCCTAGCTTCCATGTGACTGAGCGCTTTTGGGCCTTTCCTTCTCGAGAGGGTTTTTCCAGCAATGCATGATTAGCACTAAGTGCTAATCGTGCATCACAAATGGCCTCCTTTTCCCGATCCAGGCTTCCCAAGTGCTACTTTGGCCTCCTGCGCAGTTTCGATGGGCCTCGGTCAGTGCGCTTTGACCGAGGTCCTCGTCTTTCCTCGCTAGCTACCAACTGCCATTGTTTAGAGGACTTCCTAATTGCTCTGTGCTCTTGAATTTGAAGTTTGTCCCGAGTTGATATAGTCATGGTACTTTTATTATTTTTCATGGATCCAATTCAACTCACAGCCTTCCCACTGAAAAAGCTTTTGGACCACCAAAAGTTGGTTTCAAGCATCGACTATGTGAGGGTATTGTTTCCCTACTTGTCCAATCTCAATCCACTTTGCACTGCTCAACTTTTAACCTTTGAGCCCTACTCTGAGGTATTCAACACCTCCTTTATGCATCATCCTCACCTTCCTATCTAGAATTGTGTCTTCCTGCAATTCATTAAGATATTGAGGTAGCAGGTCATCAAGAGAAGGAAATTGACTCTTCTCTTCGAGATCCTCAATTAGTGAGGGTTCAAATAATCTTAGGCAATTTACATTCATGACCGAGTAGATGTGCATGTAAGCTGGTAGATCAAGGTGAAGAAGCATTCTCACCAGTCTTCTCAAGTATTTTGAAATGTCCATACCTGATAGGCTTTAGCTTTTTACCTTCACCTTGCATCCTGTCCTTGCTGATATACAACCAGACTTGGTCACCAACTTGGAAACTATGCTCCATCCGATGCTTGTCATGCCTAGCCTTGTATTTGGTCTGACTCTTTTCCAGTTGTGCCTATATTGCCTGGTAGATCTCTTGGATTTGTTCAATGAACCTAGTTTCCCTATCCACGTCATTGTGTCCATCAACTGCGATATCTTTACCAAAGACAAAATCCAAAGGAGACCTTGGTGTGAAACCAAAACAGGTCTCAAAAGGAGATATCTATGTAGAAGAATGTTTTGCTCTTTTGTAAGCATGTTGCAGATAACGCAAATGTTCATCCCAAAGTTTAGGATGTTTGCTACATTATCCTCTGAATAACTAGATCACTATCTTGTTAACTACTTTTGTCCGGCAATCAGTTTGTGGATAAAAAGTTGTGCTTTTCTTTAGCTTGTTGTCCATCAGTTCCCACAGACTTGACCAAAACGTCCCCACAAATCCGGTGTTTCGATTAGATACAATGGAAGAGGGTAATCCAAAATGAACTCATACATGTTCAAAGAACAATTTTGCAGTTTGTTCAGTTGTAATATGTTTATTACAAGGTATCAAAATACACATTTTTTTGAACCCATCCACAACAACATATAGATAATCATGACCTTTCCTAGATTTAGGCAATCCTCCAATAAAATCCATGGAAAACTTTCCCAAGGGTGAGAAGGAATTGGTAATGGAGTGTACAAGCCTAGTTTTGTATTGGTGGGCTTGCTTTTAACACACATTGTACACCCTCTTACATATCTAGAAATTATCTCATTCATTTTTTGCCAATAACAAAATCTTTGCAGTTGTGCAACTATTTTACTTACCCCAAAGTGACCTGATATCAGAGAAGTGTTTGCTTCTCTAATTATCTTTACTCTCTCAGTTTGTGGAATGCATAACTTCCCACAATGATATAAGAGTCAGTCCTTCACATGATAATCCAATTCTTCTACCTGTTTTCCTTGACGCAAAGTTTCATAAACATCTTTAAAGTCTATATCTTGAGAATGTTGTTCAATGTAGCTTTCATGTAGCACAGAATTATGCTTAAGTATAGTAGATGCATTTATAATGGGTCTAGATAACATGTCTGCAACTTTATTGTGTATGCCATTTTTATATCTGATGACTAAATGAAATTTTTGTAGAAAACCCATCCATCTGTAGTTTCTTGATTGCTACAACTTAGTTTGGGAGTGTAGATATTGAAGTGACTGATGATCAGTATGTATTACTGTCTCTTTGCCCATTAAGTAATGTTTCCACTTTCTCAAAATCTGTACGAATTCATACAATTCTTTATCATATGTAGAATAGTTAAATACTACATGATTAAAAGTCTCAAAATGATAACATATGGGTTTACCATGTTGTGTCAACATTGCTCCAATGGCATAGTCACTGGCATCTATTTGGATCTCAAATGGTCTTTGCAGATCAGGCAGTGCTAGTACAGATGTTGTACTAATCTTTTCTTTCAAGGTGTTGAAGGATTTCTGACGTTAGCCTCCCCACTGAAGCACCTTGTTCAATCCTGTTAAAGCATGTAAGGGAGCTGCAATTGAGGAAAACTTAGAAATGAACTTCCTCAAATATTGAGTTGTCCCTAAGAAGCTTCTCACTTCTATAGTAGACTTGGGATTAGGCCAGTTTATAGCGACTGCCACCTTAGAGGGATCTATTTTCAATTCACCACCCCCTACTATATGACCAAAATAATTGAGAGATGTTTTTCCAAATTCACATTTTGAGAGTTTAACATGAAGTTTTTTTTCTCTTTTCAAAACATCTAGTGTCTGCTTAACATGCTTTAAGTGTTCTTCCCACGTTTTACTAAAAATCAGAATGTCATCCAGATACACAATAGTAAAATCATCAAGAAATGGTGTGAGTACATCATTCATTAACCTCATGAAAATTAGCAAGAACATTAGTTAAGCCAAAAGGCATAACCAAACACTCATACAATTCATGCTTTGTTTTGAAAGTAGTCTCCCATGCATCTTGTTCTGCAACTCTGACCTGATGGTATCCATTGTGCAAGTCTAGCTTGGTGAAATAAACAGCTTCTGTCAATTGATCTAAAAGATCATCTACGCAACGATGGGGATAACAATTTTTTATTGTTATCTTGTTGAGTGCTCGGTAATCAATGCACATTCTCCATGAGCCACCTTTCTTTCTCACCAAAATGATTGGTGACCCACATGGTGATGTGCTAGGCCTGATGAATCCCTTCTCAAGCAACTCCTGCACCTGCTTCTTGATTTCAACATTCTCTAAAGTAGACAACCTGTACATTCCAACATTAGGCAAAGGAGCATCTTGCTACAAAATAATATCATGTACTATTTCCTTTTTGGGTGGCAGACCTTTAGGTTCTTGAAACAAGATATCATACTCTGAAACAACCTTTTCTAAATTAGCTTACTGTTTAGCATTACAACCCTCAAATATGTTGGTTTTATCAGGATTCTTTTCCTTTACAACCATCAGTAAGAATTGTTTGCATGAATTTATCATTCTTTTCATTTTCCCTGACTTTATGAGTATAATTATTCTTGAGCTTATGAGATCTTACAAAGTACTCGATTCCATCTTTGACAAACAGATACTTGTTTTCGGCTCTATAGAAAATAGCTTTTCTATCATACAAGTAAGGACTTCCTAAAGCAATTCCACATATATCCAAAGGAATTAAGTCTAACTCAACCTCATCTACAAATGCTGACCCAAAAGAAAACTTGAGTTTGCACTATCTAGTCACTTGTAGTTTTGCTTTATCATTCAACCATCCTAATGGGTATGGTTTCTTGTGAGGTTTAGTTGCTAATCCCAATTTCTTTACAATTTCTTCATAAATTTAATTTACTTGTGAGCCATTATCAAACAAAGTATCAATATTTTAATGTTTGAAAATAACTCGAATATGGAAAAACTCATGTCTTTTACTCTCATTTTCTTCATCAATAATAGGTTGTGCAGAATTACTAGTAGATGCTTCAAAATTCTTACATTTTATACATGTGGCTGCAATGATTGTTTCATCTCCCGAGTCTGACCCCAAATCTTTCTGAATAGTTGCAGCAGTCTTCTTCTTCTTGCCCTTGAACTTTTTGGGTTTCAGCTCTGGATGCAGAATCCAACAATGCTCATCATCATGCCCATCCTTTTTACAATGAGTGCATGAAGCTTTGCTTTTCTATACAGTGTTAGCCTTCCTTGCTTTCCACTTCTACTTTCTTTTCTCCTTTCTCTTATTTGCAATGGGTTGGGATGGTCCCCTAAATTCTAGATTTCCATTCTTTCCTTTAGCTTCTAGAGTAGCTTGTACAGATACTTCATCTATACTAGTGGGATTGAACATGATGATGGTGTGCCTCATGTAGCTGTGTAGACCACCAATGTACTTCAATAGAGTCTCTGGTGAGTCTAATGAGATTCCTAGAATCAATGCTCTCTTTCTAAATTCTTGAGTGTACCCTTGCACACTTTCCCTTTTAACTATCGAAGAGTTTGCCTACTCATCCTCGCTTGTTGCATGTAGGCCAATGGATAGAAATGCTTTTTGTCTGTAGACACAAATTCATGTCTTTTCATGTTAGCTTGGGTTCTTCCTTCCCACCAAACCAAGGTAGTGCCTCTAAGGTGTAGGCTTGCTAGCTGAATCTTCCTCTTGTCTGAGTCGATGTTCTGTACTCTGCAATACACATCAATTTTTCTAATCCAATTTTCCAACGTTTCTGCATTTAACTCTCCATCATATATAAGCAAATAAAGTTTAACATCTAGCTTGATCAAAGATGCTTTCTTGTTATGTACAAGGCTATTAGGAGGTGTGAGAAAGTTTTCCTCCTTCCCTTCTCCTTTTGAGTGGTCATGGAAATGTGATTCATCTTCTCCTTTGTCTTGTTTAAAGCCCAATGAATCTTTATCCTTGTGTTTTCTAAAGTCCCTATACATTTCTTCTACCATGGACTTTATGGCTAGGAAACTTTCTATGAATTGAGGGTCTTGCCCCATAGAACCTTCCTTTGACATTGTCTTCCTAGGATAGAGTCTCCCAATTTTAGGATTAGTTTCGACCAACTCTCCTTCTCCTAATTTTAGCTTTGATCTAGAGATCATTCACAGCTAAACCAACACAATCTTGTCTAACCTTACAGCCTAGAGCTCTGATACCACTTGATCTGATAATCACCCTTAAGTGATCTCAATTAAAGAATTATTGAATGAAGGTATTATACACTCATGTGCTAGTGTGTGTCTATGTTATTTTAGGCAACAGATCGATCAGATTGTAAAATACATAGACACAGGAAAATGGAAAACAATAGAAAAACACAGTAAGAAAATGCAAGAACACAACAATTAATAAGGAGTTCACCCTATCCTCTGGGGCTACGTCTCCGGTCCAGCTTTCAGTGGTGGCCTTCTTTTATTGTGTCTTTAAAGCAGAGAATTACAATGAGGAGCTCAATTGGAGTCCCCTGAAACAGAATTGATTAGCACGGTGGTCCTCGAATTCCCCAAGCCACTAGAGTGCACAGACTCCTTTCCTTACTAGTTCTTGACCTCTCTGGTCTTTAATGGGAGGAACCCAATGTGGTGCTCAGTTCTTGATAGATCCTCTCAGGGATTGCTTGATGCTTCTTTATGTTGCAGGTCAGCTCAGCTCTTTGCCTTTTTGCTTCTTGCTTCACTGTCTTTCCTTTTCTCTATCTTCGTCTTCTTCTCTTTGATTCTTCCTCTCGGCCTCATCTCGGTGTCCCCCTATTCTCTGTCTCTATTCATGGCTTTAAAGCTGATCGATCTCATGACTATTCGCTTCCTCTTCTTCCTTTGTCGGATCATCTGCTACTACTCACTTGGAGTTCTCTGTCTTGGTGTCATCATCAATGGCTCACAGGGAGTGGCCACTTGTCCTCCTTCGAACTGCACTAGCTTTTCCTCGTCGGTTTGATTTTCCCATTACACTATGGAAATGACTCACCCGCCACATTAACAGTCAAATCAAACCTCAAATCCTTATGTATCATTGCTTAATCTCTTGTCAAATCTTGTTCCTTCATCGGGCACATTCTCACTCGTTAGATTCGGAGCCCCCAGATCCAATGTCATTCGCTTATTTCACGTGGTTGACTTGCTCGACCGTTAGCATGCGATGAGTTGTGGTTTTCTCTCTCCTCCATTTGCCACAAGTCGGGCGTTGAATGGAATCGCTTGATTTTCTCCAAATCCACTGACCACCCAATGGTGCCCTTGATATACTGCCAGTTTTGGAGTGCATGTCCCACCTTTATCCTTTAGTGCCTTCCCCACGGTTCTCCCAGCTTGAATTCGACCGAGTGCTTCGAGGCCTTTCCTTCTCGAGGGGTTTTTCCCAGTAATTAGTGCTAAGCGCTAATTGTGCATTAGAAATGGTCTCCTTTTCCTGATCCAGGCATTCCAAGTGCGAGTTTGGCCTCCTACATAGTCTCCATGGGCCTCAGTCAGCATGCTTTGACTGAGGTCCTCGTCATTCCTTGCTGGCAAACTGACATTGTTCAGAGGTCTTCCTGATCGCTCTGTGCTCTTCAATTCGAAGTTTGTCCGAATTTGATACAGTTATAGTACTTTAATTGTTTTTCATGGATCCAATTTAGATCAATCAACTAGCTAGTTTCATTTTTTTCCTTAATTGTAGTACACTTTACTATTTTTGGCAAATTTTCGGGTCTTGAACTTTTAGATCTGTTTCAAGGCCCTAAACGAAGTTTTTTGGTAAAATTTCTTAGCGATTGCTAAGGACATCACATCAGCTGTCGTAGTACTCAGATATATTTTTCCAATGAGGTATCATACAAGTCAAACAGAGATAATATGACCAAAACCCAGAGAACTTGGCTTCCCAACTAACCCCAACGGGGACCATAAACTCTTGGTGTTACATCTCCTCGGGTTAGGGTTTTGATTTTTTAGGGTTTTCTCTTATTTTTTAGTAATAGAAAGGCCGTTGAGCCTCATTGTAACTCAGGTGAGAGACATGTAGCCGCCACATCTCTTCTCAGAGATAATATAGCATCACTTGAGCTGTCTTATTTCCATTTTGTTTGTAAGCATAGTTTAGTAATTTTCTACTAATGCAATGAATTTTTTTTCTACTGCATCTCTCTGTTTATGATTATATTTGTAAGTTGTTGCGTTCCTGTTTAAGCTCGGATTAGTGGTACCAGAGTGGTATGATATTTCTTTGTCTTTCTTTGCATTTCCCCAGTGAGGTCAAGGTATCAGGAGTTAGGACTCGATCTAGTTGAACCATTGCAGGATTAGCCTCACAAAACCTGACGACCTCCCATGGCGGAAGAAAAGAAAAGCGAGGGGATGGGAGATCCTTTAAAAATGTTTCTTTCGAAAGCCCACGAGCAATAGAGGGACACAATGATGGATAACTTTTCCCAGATCCTTCAACAGCTCCCCATAGGCGATACATGTTCATACAATAACCTCTTTGGAGGTGCCGCTCCTTTTAAGGTACAAGTTAACTTCAATATTCACATATTCAAAGGCCTAATAGATGTAGATGTGGTAGATAAATGGTTAAATCTATTGGAAGGATATTTTTCAATTCATGAATTTTCCAATCAAGAAACGATTACATTTGCACTTCTCAAAACCATACCACACGTCAAGGACTGGTAGGAAGCCTACTGTAAACAAAAGGACAAGAGCGAATCCTCATTGTTTTCAGCTAGACCCACTTGGAGTTATTTTTGAGATGCGATCAAGGAACAATATACCCTATTGGGAGTTATGAAGATAAATACATAAAGTGGACCACGCTATGACAGGGAAGGGACCAAGATGTGCCAGAGTTCACAAATACATTTTGTACCTTTCGAATGAAGTTGGTTATCAAGTATACTACGCAGAACTTGGTGCTCAAGTACCATGATTGTCTACGCAAATACATCCAGTATGCAATGGAGTTCCTGGACATTTCCTCACTCGGCACAATGTATCAGTACACTGTAAAAATTGAGTAGAAGTTTAAAGAGAGGAAGCATAACTTTAGATCTGTGAACCTAAAGCAAGGAAAAGGCACCCCTAAAACATAGAACAAGGGACCAAGCCAAGGCAGGGCTACCCATGACAACCAATGGAAGCCATAATCAAAGAAAAAACCATGAAGAAAAATAAGTACAAGGGAAAATGGTGTAAGTTCCATAAGAGCTCCACTCACAATACAATTCAGTGTCAAGCCAAGCAGTCACTAACGCCAAGCTGAAGCCTTCTGAATCAAACGTAGGTTTTGACTCTAAATCAGAATAGGATAAGGGGATTGAAAAAATGAATAAGATCATTGATGTGGAGCCTAGTGCCACTGTGGCCACCACAAAGATCTAGAAAATTGATCCTAAAGATCCAAAGGAGGGGGAACGCCTCTTCCATTCATAGATGTGGGTGAAGGGTTCTCTATTGTAGTTCATTGTTGATAGTGGGAGCCAAAAGAACCTCATTTTAATAGAATTTGTGAAGTGGTTGGGCCTAAAGACTATAGTACATCCACAACCATACACTGTTGGGTGGCTTCACCAAGGATGAGATCTTTGTGTCAACCAGTAGTGTTGCCTTGCCTACATCATCAATCCCTTCATTGATGAGGTACCGTGTGACATTGCTGCTCTTGAAGATTCCAATGTATTTTTAGGAGAACCATACTTGTTGAAGCGACATGTTGTATATGAGTCTAGAACTCGCTCTATGATTATTACTTTGGCTAACAAGTTGTACAGGATAACAGAGGTAGCCTTGCCTACTACCATCCCTTTGATCACTACAATGCAATGTAGTAAGATCATTTCCCATAGAAGGAAATTTGATTTCCTTACGATTCACCCCCAATGCAAGAATAAGGTTGTGGCCACGGCTTCCAGCTAGGGCTCCTCTACACAGTAGCAACAAATGGACAAGGTCATGGAGGATTACAGGGATATTTTCACCTCACCCATATGGGTACCTTTGCATTATCAGCTCAAGCACTCCATCGAACTGACCCTCAGCAGGATGTTGCACAATGGATTGATCTATTGATGCTATGTTTTGGAGAACAACAATATCAAGAGGAAGATTTAGGAACTGCTACAAAAATGGCATATCAGGCCAAGATCATCACCCTATGGGAGACTAATTGTATTGGTACAGAAGAAGGATGGGACCTAGAGGCTCTATATTGACTATCGAGCACTTAACAAGATCACTCTCCGGAATAGGTACCCAATGTCGTATATTGATGAACTTCTAGACCAGCTCAAGGGGGGCAGATATTTCAGCAAAGATGACTTGAAATCATGTTATCACTGGATGCCTATCAAACCCTCCAATGTGTGGAAGACTGTCTTCAAATCTAAGGTCTTTTTCGAGTGGTTGGTCATGTCATTGGGATTGACGAATGCCTTTGCAACCTTCATGAGATCGATGGACGACAGCATGCAACCCTTCACCAATGGATTGATGATGGTGTATTTAGATGACATCTTGATCTTTAGCCAGTTTTTGGTAGAGCACCTCCAACATATTCGATAGGTCCTTCAAAACCCTTTGACAACACAAGTTGTGTGCTAACTTGGAGAAATGCACCTTTGGCCTGACCCAGGTTTAATATCTGGCGTACATCATTGATGAGAATGGTGTACATGTGGATCCATCCATGATACAAGTCATTCGATATCATCCAAGCCCAACCACTCTAACAGAGCTTTTCAACTTCTTCAGTTTTTCCAATTTCTACCATAGGTTTATGTTGGGGTTCTCTCATATCACTTGGCCTTTAAGTCAAGTCACCAAGGGTGGAGTGAAAGAAAAGTTATTTTGGTCTGAAACCCAATGGTGAGAATTCTCTGAGTTGAAGAATCACCTTTATTATGCACCGGTGCTCACATTACGAGACCTATTGATCTGAAATATGATCATAAATAGAAATTAAGGTATTACAGACTTATGTGCAGGAAATTCCTATATTGCTTAGTGTAATAGATCGATAAGATTCCGAATAGTATAGACAATCAATACTTAAAAGACATACATAAACACATATCAACACAACCAAGTGATAAAGGAGTTCAGCAGACTTCCTGGCTACGTCTCCTGGTCCAAGCTTTCAGTGCAACCTATATATCATGTCTTCAAAATAGAGATTACAAATGTGAGCTCAAACACTGAGTCTCAACACAACAATCATTGGAAATACACAAAGTTTACACTTTAAAACAAAGTGTCACGACCTTTGGATCCCCTGGATGACTTCACAACTTCTCTGGCTCTACTTTGCTTGGCTTTCCACTTCTTTACTCTAGCTCTTTGGCTCTCTGTCTGTTTTGGCACAGTTTCTCTGGTTATTTCTGAATTGCTAAACTCTCCCACTATTCTGTGTTATTCGTGTTTCTATAACACATTTTGTTAGATCATTATCACTTATACCATGGCACAATTGTTCATAATAGAAACAATTTGAATGAAAGGACCAGTGGGTGTGGCTGAACCCTACCACCCAGCCTTTCTTTGGAACAAAACCCCGAAAATAACACTTTTCATTCAAAAACAATAATACATAGAAATACATTAAAAACACTAAAAAACCCATCTGCCAGGTTTAAGCCAAAACTCAAATTTTATGAAACCTACTTTTAAATACTTTCGAGTTTGCACTATCGCAATGGTTAATTCCCCTTTGTATTTTTTTTCCTGATCTCTAATTGCTCCGATTGGCCTCATCGATGGTCAACGCATCGGTAGCATTGGAGTTGATCAATGGTCCTTCCCCTTTGCGATGCGATCAATATTGTAATCATGCATCGACCTTCCATAATGCCTCAAGTCTTAGTCTTTCTTCCCTTTGTGATGCGATAAAGTGAAAATCACATATCTTATGGTCTTTAGGCCTACAGTTAAGTCCTCCTCTTGG
>APFE031698414.1:4146-16137 GCA_000404065.3 Pinus taeda | reverse complement strand
AACTGATAGTACACTGTCCTTGAACATTAATCTCAACTGGGTCTTTCTCATAATAGACATGCATGAGTTTCTGATGAGGGAACCTTCAGTTAACTAGAGTAGCACTAGCTGAGTGCATTAATGCATCAACTGACTATTAACTGACTATTAGTTCCTTAAATATTTTGGAACTAATTTAACTGGACTTAACTCAGTAAATTGAGTTAACTAATTACAACTCAAATATAACTTAATCTTATCTCCTTAATTTAAGGGATAACTCTTGCATGACTTTAGAAAGACTTCTAGCTTGAATTTCTCCAACTAATTAATTTAAAATAAATTAATTAATTATTTCCAAGTAGCTGTTAAGACTAAATTCGATTTTAGTTTACAATTTAATTCAAGGACAAATTAAAATTCTTGTTGCCATATTTCAACACCAACACCTTTGAACTTCTCGGTAGCTTGCGAGATTTGTCAGGTGCACTTGCCCATGTGTTTATAGCCACGCGAGTAAGGTAGAGCCCATGTCGAGACTGACGTAACTCAAACCCATTGCTTTTCTCGAGAGAATCATGGCCCACAAGGAAAGTCCTAGAGCACATGATCTCATCTTTGTTAAAAGTTGCAGCGCTCGAAGGACAATCCTCGAGCTTACAACTTGACAAAAACAAGTAAACCAAACAAAAAAACAACTACCTACCCTAACACTAAAAACATATAAATTATATTATGGTATTTCTTAAATGCAAGAGAATAGATTAAAATAAAAACCCTCCTTTTTAAGAGAAATATTTAAATGATTAAATTTATAAAAGTAAAAGAAAAAGACATTGGCTTAAAAATTAATTCTGACACAAATTTAATTGTCTTTAAATTTTAATTGTTACTCTACTCATTAGATTTGTGAATGTAAAATTGAATATTAATCACATAAAAAATACAATAAAGATTAATAAGATAATTTATTTTACAAACAATTAAATAAATAAATTTGTAATGTATTAAAAATTTCTAATTAAATAAAACAAATCACATTACACAAAGTAATATAGGGAATGGATTAACAAATTAATTATATGATACCCTTAGGGCATATAGTGAGTGTACATTAAATTAAAATTGTAAAAGTAAACGAGCTTTACATGCTTGCCCCGGAGATATGTTATTTTTTCTGTTTTTTTTTTTAGTATTTTTTATTATAAATAATGAAAATAAAATTTTAAAGAAAAATATATACCAACACAATCAAAATATAAAACAAAACCCTAATAAATGATTAAAACCCTAAGAACAAACCGTGTACATTTGAACTTCTTGTTATAGTTTACATATACAAAAATAAATTTTAAACTGCAAATAGGAATAAACAATCAGTGCACACATTTCTTCACAGAAGATAAGATCTCAAGTAATTATAACACTTGAACCAAAATACTTCGAAATTTTTTTAGAAGGGTAGAGTCAGCAAAATAGGATTTTATTGCCCAAAATTTCTTGAATCTCTACAAGTCCATAGCTTGTATGATGTTTGCAGTCAAACAAATTGTCATGCACCTTGAAAATTTTGCCTTCACTGCAAAATTTGCGCCCAAACATTATTGTTTTCTCTGCAATGTGTCTGGAGCTCGATGGCTTCATTTATCATCGCTCAACGCATATATATATAAATCCTTTTAATAAAACTAAAAACTGATTTCCCACATCCTCCCTGCGAAAATATATTCATTGTACATATACCATTCTTTCCACCTTATTTTTCAATGATAAAAAGTCAGGTTGAGGCTTGGAGACATTGACTTGGATGGTTGCATGGGGTATAACTTTGTTGGTCCCACATGCACCATGGGCAGGTCTTGGTACTGGTATGCCAATCGAAATTTCGGTTGGCATCATATACATAACTTGTCTATGTTTAAACGATGAATATATCCCACATACATATAACTTGTCTATGTTTAAACGATGAATATATCCCACATACATATAACTTGTCTATGTTTAAACGATGAATATATCCCACATACATATAACTTGTTTATGTTTAAACGATGAATATATCCCACATACATATAGATGTGACAAAATATCTTGACATTGATATCATTTCCACCCGAAAATAGAGAACTCCTCTCGATCTATGAGCTATGGGACTCGTGGTTTGGTCCTCCCTCGATTATAGCTTATATTAGGGGTTTCAATAATGGTAAGATGGTCGAAACGTGAATTGTTGTAACAAGAAATAGATATGTATTAAATGGTATGATAAGGAATATGGTATGCATCGAACTTGATTGTAGACCAAAAGGATTGATAATTTTGGTAATAAAACATAATAAAACATAATTTGTGCCAAATGAAAACTAAACTTCCTTTCTTTTATTAAAAAAAAAAAGGTTAATAAGGAATTTTAAGAGTAATGGGTATGGAATAAGCTTTTTTTTTCTCTGGAGTAAGGGAATGAATCCCTCCTCTTTAAAGGACACATGAAAATTCACATAATATATCATGCTTATACTAATGGAGCTAATAAATGTCAACATGAGGGAGGCAAAGTTATTAATTGCGAAGTTGAGGCAGGAAACTTGGATGTGGTGACACAAGAGAACTAGTTGAGTCTGCATGAGGTGACGTTGATGAAAGTGTCATCAACATTTGCCAACCAATAGGTGTGCGCTAGTTCCAGGGGCACACAAGCAAGGTTTCAAGAAAACTGAAGAGGTGTGAAGCAAAGAATGTATAGGGGATGAAGGAAGCGAGACAAAGTATGAAACATCAGGGGTAAGAAAAATAGGTCACTACTGCAATAGAAGATGAGTCTTCAAGGGGGCCGCACATGGGTATGCTAGTTCACTCAAGACACAAAGAGATAAGGGGGACAGAAAAGAGGTTAACAAACAATACAATGATTTCCTTCTAGCAAGTGCCTCTACATGTGCAAGACAAAGTTAGATCAGACAAGCTATTTAATGATAGGCATGGGAGGTATTTATATATTTCCCTGCATTCCTTGTTCTCATAAAAACCAGTAAGTTAGTGATAAGTAATTCAAAACATGTTCCCTTATAACCATTGATCCTCTTAAATTCAGGATGCCTTTGGTCTCTTCGTTTTTGCTAAAAATGTCGTTTAGGGCCTCAAAATGGCTCCGGAAGTTCATGACCCGAAAAACTACCAAAAATAGTAATTGTGCTACAATTAAGGAAACCGAAAAACTGAAAGAGACAATGTTGGGGATCCAAGTGGAATAGGTGGGTGGCCACCATTATCCACCTGGATCATTCCTCCCCCCTTAGGAAGCAATGGTCCCCATTGCATTGAGTGCCTCCCTGAGATGGGGGAACTTGTTAGGGTCCAACCCTAACCCCCTTATTTATGTAATAGGATCGAGTCATAGTTATAGTTAAGTAAAGAGTCAATAAAACCCATATTAATAATTGTAAGTGGTTGACCCGCATTTAAATAAGGGACCATAGTTAGTTGCAAATGGGCCATGGTATTAGATAGATGGTATTAATAAGAACCATGGTATTGACCCATGGTATTGCATGTATGAATCCTATATAAAGGTTAGAGACTCCCCTCAAGGAGTATCGTGTCTTATTTTGTAATTGAGCCTAGCTCTATTAGAGGTTGCCCCTTCGAAGAGGCAAGTGAACATTGCTTTCCTTTCTGAATAATAAAATAGTTGTTGTTATTTCTTATTGTTTAGTGTTCTGGCAATATTTCTTCGCATATTTGGTATTCTGGTATCTTCTTGCAGGTCAAGAGCATAACAAGTGGTATCAAAGCACTTTCTAGGGCAGGTGGGATCTCCATTTTTAGCAACAAAAAAAAAAATTGGCTAGAGACGTGTTCCAGCATCTTTAAACCACAGGATCTGTCGTTGAGTGCATAAACCTACGGATTTGGGGAGGCATGCACGCAGGAAATACAAGAGGTGGTCACGCTTGTTGGACTCCCTTGTAACCCCTATGGGTACCTCTTTGAGTAGTAGCGCATTAGAAAAAACTGCACACGGACTGTCTTCCAAGTACACTCTGGGTATATCGGAAGCCCCCTAGGCTCTCTTGAAACCTCGCCATAGATAAATCGTCAGTCGTCTTGCTGCTACAGTACACCGAGAACAGCACTCGGGGAGATTACTTGCGCATACGATAGGGTAGTTGGGTTGTACGGCTAAGGGTACAATTGATCCTCCTTGGTTAGTGCCCTAAAAGATTGGGTCGATTACTACTGTCAGACCCTTATGTATATTGCGATCTGTAGCACTTGACACTCCTTGAGACCATAGTTCCCGGGTCTCTCTCTAGATCACGCATCATCTTTGCCAAATCAGATCTAGTGGAGACTTAGCCCATAAGAATTAGGTCGACTAGCTGAGCAAGGTGGTACCATTCACTTGTTAGTGTCAAAAAATTTGGGCAGTCCCAAATTTTAAAGTGCATCGAATCAGTGCATGGTACAAACTAGAGCTCAAGCTATGGCCAATGAGAATAACGACACCCTTGAAACAAAGTTGGACGCGGTATTGTCGTCACTCAAGACCTTAGCTAACACACTCACAAAGGGCAAGTCGGAGGAACACTCGAAGACATATGCTTTTAAGGAAAACATTGTGGGCAAGTCTAGCCATTCTCTTAACCTCTTTGGCAACCACCAATAGTCCCAGATGTGACCACCCAAGCTGGACATGTATAAATTTGATGGCTCTCATCGGCCACATGGCTAGCACAAATGGAGCAATATTTCACACTGAATCACATCAAAGATGATGCGACTTAGCTTAGTGTGGGTTCCATGTACTTGGAAAATGAAAGATGGAAATGGTGGCAATGGCATAAACGTTGTTATGGAAGGCCCGTGACTTGGCAGACATTCGCAAAAGCTCTTACAGATCACTTTGACCATGAATCTAACTTTTTGGATCATCTCACTAAGCTCTGATAAACAGGAACAGTGAACAAATATATTATAGCCTTTGAAGCTTGAGCCTTCCGCAGGAGGTCTACACGATCAGTTCTACTTGGAATGTTTTGTCAATGGTCTCAAAGAAGCCATACAAGCCCATGTCCAACTACAACACCCAACCTCATGGTTGGATGCTTGCAAGATAACTCGTGAAGTAGAACATGCGTTAGCGGCCTAATCCAATCGCCCAAATTTCATAGCCAAGGGTGGCCCCACCCAGGCTCAAAGCACTACCCAAACACTCAAGGTTCAAAAGGTGTCCCCAGCAGAAATGGCAGAAAGAAGAAAGCAAGGATTGTGTTACTACTGTGATGAGAAATACTCCCCCAGGCATAAATGCAAGGAGCCCAAATTCTTTCAAATTGATGCTACTGATCACAGTTCATCGGAGGAAGCCCCACCACTTGAGGAACCAGAGGAGGAAGATGACGACAACCAGCTGGACAATGTACCTAAAGAACCAGTTATCTCGCTTCATGCTTTAGCAGGGATTTCTTCTCCCCAAACTCTCAAAGTCAAAGGTTTTATTAAGCATCGCCCTATAGTAGTCTTGATTGATAGTGGCAGTACACATAACTTTATCCATCAAAGAGTCACAGAAGCAGTGCATTGTTTTGTCAGAGCAGTCTCTAACTTCCAGGTCCAAATTGAGGATGGGGGGACAATGAAATGTGAAGGCCACTGTGAAAATGTCAAACTTCAAATGGGGGATTATCAGTTAAAGACCCACATGTTTGTCATACACATGGGAGGGTGTGACATTGTCTTGGGTGTTGAATGGCTCTGCACACTCGGCCCAATCACAATGGATTTCCAGGAGTTATATATGAGCTTTAAGCAGAACAACCACATGCATACCCTCTGCGGACTCTAGGCGGGTGATCCTGTATCATCAGCTCACATAGGATGGAAAAATTGTTAAAAAAGGGCCACCATGGAGTTATAGCCCAATATAATTCCATCCAGGCCTTCGAACCAACTTCTCTTCATATTCATCCTGAGACGCAACAGATCTTAAACAACCATATGCTAGTCTTTTACAAGCCTCATGAGCTTCCACCCTCGAGAGGGGAACATGATCATAGCATTACTTAGGTCCGTGCGCCCATATAGATATTCGTTCACCCAAAAGAATGAAATTGAAAAAAACATCAAGGAACTCTTGGAAGCAGGCATCATTCATCCTAGCATTAGTCCTTATTCATCATCTGTGGTCATGGTGCTCAAGAAATATGGGGAATGGTGTATGTGTCCAGACTTCAGGGCCCTCAACAAGTTGACGATCAAAGATAAATTTCCCATCCTGGTTGTCGATGATTTGCTGGATGAACTAAATGGGGCTCAATTCTTTACTCAGCTCGACCTTCGCTCGAGCTATCACCAAATTCGCATGAAAGAAGTAGACATTCCAAAGACTGCTTTTCGAACTCATGAAGGACATTATGAGTTCTTGGTCATGCCATTTGGTCTTTGTAATGCCCCATCCACTTTTCAGAGCCTCATGAACCACCTACTCAAACCATATCTCAGAAAATTTGTCCTTGTTTTCTTTGATGACATCCTCATCTACAGCCGCACTTGGGCCACACATCTTCAACATGTAGACCTGCTCTTGCAACTACTCTGGAAGCATAAATTATTTATCAAGATGTCCAAGTGCTCTTTTGGCATGGAAGAAGTTGAGTATTTGGGCCACATTGTGGGGCATGAAGGTTTCAGTGTGGACCCCAAAAAGATCTAGGCAATGCAGGATTGGCCTCAACCAAAGACCTTGAAGAGCTTGAGAGGATTTTTGGGTCTCACGGGCTACTATCGCAAATTTGTCCATAATTATGGTCACATTGCTAGACCCCTCACTCACCTCCTCAAGAAAAATTCATTTCTCTGGAATGATGAAGCGCAACAGGCATTTATAGCTCTCAAACATGCCATGTGTTCCACTCCCGTATTAGCACTACCCGACTTCACCAAATATTTTGTGATTGAATGTGATGCTTCAGGTACGAGTATTGGGGCGGTCTTAATACAGGAAGGTCGACCCTTGGCCTTCACTAGCCAACAACTAAGTGGGACAAATCTGGGACAATCTACCTATGAGAAGGAGATGATTGCCATCTTTCATTCAGTAGATACCTAGTGACCATACTCATTGGGGCAACATTTCCAAATCCACACAGACCATCAAAGCCTTAAATATTTTTTGGAGCAACGCCTATCCTCGCCACAACAAAATAAATGGCTTGCCAAAATGCTGGGATATGATTATGAGATAATTTACAAGAAAGGGTGTGAAAATGTTGTAGCAGATGCGTTATCATGCCAATTTGAGGAGGAAAGCACCTTGCTCGCAATCTCCCTTCCCATTCCAGAATGGATTGAAGAGGCTCGCAACGAATGGTTTTCACATCCTTTTCTCTCCCAACTCATTAATAAATTGCAGGCAGATCCAAATTCCGCAGCGGGCTACTCTTGGCAGGATGAGATTCTTCGCTACAAGGACAAAGTCATGATATCCCCCACATCCACTCTCAAAAGTCACATTTTGGCGGAGTTACACTCATCTACCATGGCAGGCCATTCAGGCTTTCAGAAGACCTATGCTCGCAGTCGATGTTCATTCTTTTGGACAGGCATGAAAAAGGACATTCTTACTTTTGCAGTTTAGTGTGACGTATGTTAGCGCCACAAAGGAGAAACACTCAAATCCCTAGGCACATTACAGCCATTGCCCATCCCGGCCTCAATCTGGACAGAGGTTTCTATGGACTTCATTACGGGTCTTTCGAAGTTAGGCAACAAGTTAGTCATCATGGTGGTTGTGGACAAACTTTCTAAGTATGCTCATTTTTGTGCCCTACCCCACCCTTTTACACCGACTTTGCTAGCTCAATGTTTCATGGACCAAATCTTCAAATTGCATGGCATGCCCACTTCCATTGTGTCTGATCATGACCCAATCTTCACCAGTAACTTTTCGCATGAACTCTTTAGGCTACAAGGTACCCAACTACAACTCAGTACTTCCTATCATCCCCAAATTGATGGTCAAACGGAAGCAGTCAACAAATGTCTGGAGACCTACCTTAGGTGTTTCACTTCAGAAAAGCAACATCTATGGGTATAGTGGTTACCTCTAGCCAAATGGTGGTATAACACAAACTATCATGCCACCACCAAAATGACTCCATATGAAGCAGTTTATGGTCAACTCCCTCCTTCACCTACTTCTTATGTCAAGGAATGCTCGAAGGTACAAGTAGTGAATCAAATCCTATAGAACCACACAACCATGCTGGCCCACCTCAGAGAGAATCTCCATCAAGCTCAAAACCGCATGAAGCAATGGGAAGATCAACATCGTTCAGAATACCAATTTCAAGAAGGGGATCAGGTATTTTTGAGGCTGCAACCATATAAGAAAACATCACTGAAAGACAAGGGTTGTCAGAAATTATCTCCAAAATTCTACGAACTATATCAAGTACTTCAATGCATTGGAGAAGTCGCCTACAAGCTAGCTTTTTCACCCACTGTAAAAATCCATCCAGTCTTCCATGTCTCATGCCTCAACAAGGTGATTGGGAACCATTGCCGAATTCAAACTAGTCTACCTGAATTGGATGAAGAAGGGTCAATCTGGCTCCAACCTAAATAGGTTCTTAACACATGAGAACGGCACCTACACAGCTGCACAATCAAGGAAGTCCTCGTCAAGTGGAAAGAAACCTCTCCGGAAGATGCGACCTAGGAACTAGCCACTGTCCTTTAGCAATTTCCATAGCTTCAGCCTTGAGGACAAGGCTATTCTTATGGGAGAGGGCATGTTAGGGTCCAACCCTAACCCCCTTATTTATGTAATAGGATCGAGTCATAATTATAGTTAAGTAAAGAGTCGATAAAGCCCATATTAATAATTGTAAGTGGTTGACCCACATTTAAAGAAGGGACCACAGTTAGTTGCAAATGGGCCATGGTATTAGATATATGGTATTAATAAGAACCATGGTATTGACCAATGGTATTTCATGTATGAATCCTATATAAAGGATAGAGACTCCCCTCGAGGAGCATCGTGTCTTATTTTGTAATTGAGCCCAGATCTATTGGAGGTTGCCCCCTCAAAGAGGCAAGTGGACATTGGTTTCATTTCTGAATAATAAAACACTTGTTGTTATTTCTTATTGTTCTGTGTTCTGGGAATATTTCTTTGCATATTTGATATTCTGGTATCTTCTTGCAGGTTAAGAGCATAATAGAACTTCTGTTGAACTTAGTCCCTAGAGAGCCACTTGCCTTGGTGAAGGAGTTGGCTAGCTTTGACAACCCAATATTGTTGGATCTTCTGTTGGTGAGTGTTTTTGATTTGTGTGTCCATGATCCAATCAATGGTGGCCTGTTCCATGCAATCTGGGTTTAGCTCTGTTGATGTGAGTTTTTTTTCAATGTCATATGTGTCCAACAATGGTGGAAAGTATGGTTGAAGGCGGTCTACATTGAATACTGGGTGCAAACCAAGGAACGGTGGAATGCTAAGCTCGAAATCATTGTCCCCTACAACCTTGGTGATGATGTATGGCCCATATCAAAGTAGGCAAAACTTGCGGTGGGGTCCAGCGAGGCGCTCCTTCTACAAATGTAGCCAAGCTTTGACGCCCACTTGGAACTTGTGCAGCACCCGATGCTGATCATAGCACTGCTTGTACTTAGCATTGCCTTTTTCCAATGAAGTATCCCTATCGGCTTTGGACTAGACATGAGCCAAATCTTCCTGAGTAGCTGCAAATGGTATGCCCACATCAATGGGACATAATGGCTGAAATCCCAGCCCTACCTGAAAGGCGTTGTATCTCGTTGGGCTATGGACAGCTCTATTGTAGTTGTGCTGGACATAGGGGATGCTTTCATCCCATGTGCATGGATGCTTCAAGTTGTACATGCGTAGAATGTGTACGATCATCTTGTTGACAACCTCTATTTGGCCATCATTTTGGGGATGGAAATTCATGGACTTAGTAAGTTTTGTATCCAGCATCAACTAGAGACTTGACCAAAATGCACTCAAGAATCTATTGTCCCGATCTGAGACAATGGATTTTGAGATCCCAAAGTGTACCCACACTCGCTTAAAGAAGAGCTTAGTAGTGGCCTCTGTTGTGATACTCTTCTTGCAAGCCGCCATGATGGCCATCTTAGAGAATGTGTCAACGACCACGAAAATGCAATCATTGTCATGCTTAGTAGAAGGAAGCCCTGACATGGAATCCATGGAGACAGATTCCCAAGGCCGACTAGGAGTAGGTAGAGGAGTATACTGGCCATGCTTCTTGATGGTTGGTTTGGAAATGGCACAGGCGGCACAGGATCTAAGGTACTTCCCAACATCCTGACAAAGTTTTGGCCAATAAAAATACTTCTACAATACCGCTATTGTTTTTCTACTCCGAAGTGTCTAGTGAATCGACTGTAGTGTGCCTCCCAAATCATATTGGCACACTCACTTGAAGGAAAATAGATGTTCCCAGGTGCCATAGCAGTGTATCCTAAAGGTGAAAATTTGGAACTTGCTTCCCTTCCAGGAGTGTCTGGTATGTGCTGCCGAATTCTAGATCACTCTTGTAAAGATGTGACCACCCCGACGTCTTATGCCCACAAGGATCAAGCACAGTGACCAGCACCATGACTAGTGGTCAAATGAGGCAATCATCGACATTATTGGTGATGCCCTTCATATAATTAATGTTAAAATGGAACTGTTGCAGGTAGGTGGACCATTTCTGATGACGATCGTTCTACAACTTCCCTTGTGTCTGCATGAACTATAGAAGTCAGTGGTTTGTGTGGATGATCGTTTCCTTCCCTAGAATGTAATGCTTCCATTTACGACAGGCCTACACAATGGAATACATTTCTTTGTCGTAAGTGGGGTACTTTTGGACTGTGTATGTAATGTTGGGTTGTGTTATATTCTTCCATGACTGACCTACGTAGTTAACCAGGGGGTTAGAGGGGGAGCGGATCCCCCCCTTCATTGCGCTGATTGCGTAGCAGGGGGGTAACAAGGGGGGCGGAATCCCCCCCTTCGTTGCACTGATTGCGCAGCAGGGGGGTCACAAGGGCGGCGGAAGCCCCCCCTATCCAGGAGGTTTGAAGGGGCTGGGTAGCCCCCCTCTACAGGGTCTGGGGCAGCACCCTGGGAAAAAAAAAATTGGACCCTATAATAGGTTGGGCAGACCTACCTATGGTTTTTGGTCCATGTTTTTGGATGCGATGGTTTTCGGTCCATGGTATTGGATTCTTTGGCATGTATAAATATGTATTGTACTATTGAAAGGAATATAATGAGAAAAAAATCATGGGGCACTGCCCCAGACCCCGTAGAGGGGGGTTACCCACTGTGCAATCAGCACAACAAAGGAGGGGCTCCGCCACCCCTCTAACCCCCCGGTTAACTACGTAGGTTAGTCGTGGAAAGAATATAACACAACCCAACATTCTCCCACTTGTTGTTTTCTTTCCACAAGGGGCCACACAAGAGCTTAGTCATTTCTCCAGCCTTGAAATGCCATTGTTCCTCTACACCAAGAGAACTTCTCAAAGCTCACAGATTTTGTCAAATCTGCAGTATTCTTCAAAGTGTCCACCTTTACCAAGAACACCTTTTTGTCTTCTATCATATCCCTCACAAAGTGATACTGAACATCAATGTGCTTTGTCTTTGAATGATAAGCAGGGTTCTTTGCCAAGAAAATTGCACTTGGCTGTCACAGTCTATCCTTATAGCTCCCTGTACTAACCCCATACTTGAGAAAAATCTCTGCAAACCAAACTACTTCCTTGCTTGCATGAGTGGCTGCCATGTATTCTGCCTCTGTAGTTGATAGTGCCACTACAGATTGTTTCTTACTCATCCAACTGACTGCACCTCCAAATAGGTTAAAACCATACCCACTTGTAGATCTTCTCTGATCCAGATCTCTAGCCCAGTCTGCATCAACAAAGCCACGAATATCCAACACTCTGTCCAATCCTGGTCTTCCT
>APFE031698411.1:0-56958 GCA_000404065.3 Pinus taeda | reverse complement strand
TGTGGTTCCTTTATTAATTGCGGATTAACCACTTACAATTATTAATATGGGCTTTATTGACTCTTAACTATGACGTGGTCCCATTACATAGATAAGGGGGTTAGGGTGGGACCCTAACAGATGGCATGGAAGCTAAGATCAATGGCATGGATGATAGGATGGAAGAATTGAAGATACATTTGAATAAGTTGCTACAAGAAATGGTCACTAATGGTGAAAGCATAGTAAAGGAAACTCACGATGAGAACAAAAGAAATGTTAATCATGATTTCATAGACTCTAATGTTGGATTGAATACCCACCATGCTCCAAAAATCAATATGAGGAAGTTTGATGGCAAGGACCCTAGAACATGGATACTACAGATGGAGAAATTTTTCGATTTCCATAATGTGCAAAACACACAAAAAGTATGTATTACAACTTTATATTTGGAACCAAATAAGTTTGTATGGTATTGATGGCTTTTATCTTGTAAACAAATTGTCACTTGGGAAATTTTTACGGAAGAAATGATAGCACATTATGAGGATACAAAAAGCAACACTTTTGTAGCCAATTGATAAATCTCAAACAAAAGGGTTCAATGATGGAGTACATTGAGGACTTCCAAAAATTAAACATAAGGGTAAAAGATATTATACAGGAGCATAGGATTGAAGTGTTCATAGGGAATTTAAAGGATGATATCCAACATGAGGTTCATCTTTGGGAACCTGATTCATTGGACAAGGCATTCAGGTTAGCAAGAAAAATGGAAAGCAAAATTATGGCAACCAGGAATCCTACCACTCACAACTATAAAGATGGAAGTGTTGTTGCCCCTAGCCTTCCACAAACTACAAGGTTGACACCACAACAATTAGAAGAAAAAAGAGAAAGAGGGCTTTGTTACAATTGTGATAGCAAATACACTAAAGTTCATAAGTGTGCTGAGAAGAAATTATACTACATAGATTGTGAAGGGGAGGAAGAAAAGGAACAAGAAATTTCAAAAGAAGAGGATATACTCTAGGAACAAACCCTATACAAAGAAGAAATGAATCCAAGAATATCTTGTAATGCATTGGATAGAATTACCACTCCTCAAACTATCAAGATAGTAGGACATATCAAGAAAAAAAGGTAATAGTGTTGATTGATCCAAGAAGTACCCATAATTTTATTCATTGTAATATAGAAAAGGAATTGAATTTCTTCCTATAACTAGCACCAGAGTGTCAAGTGATGGTTGCAAGTGGAGGAACCATAAATTGCTCTGTAAAGTGCCATAATATCAAGCTATCCATGGGAGAATATGTATTGAATAGCCCAATTCTTTCCATTTCAATGGGTGGTGTTGATGTTGTACTAGGAGTCGAAAGGATACAATCCTTGGGTACAATAGATTTTAATTTTCAAGAACTTTTCATGAAATTTTGTGCGGAAGGAAAGGAGGTTGAATTAAGGGGTATTGCAAGGAAACCGAGAAAGATAATCAACTCTAACGGTATGACAAAGCTTCTAAAGAAGGAACAACGAGGTGTAATTGCACAATTATGTTCACTAGAGGTTCCCACATTGAAATCATCTATTTCTCTAGATCTCCAAAAAGTCTTGGAAAATCATTCTAAGGTATTTGAGACTCCCAAATGTCTCCCTTCAATTCATGATCATGATCATGCTATTCATTTGATTCCAGGAAGTGTTCTTCCAAACATCAGGCTATACAGATATCCCTATGCCCAAAAGAGTGAAATTGAATGTATGGTTGCGGAAATGCTAGAGGTTGGTATAATTCAACCTAGTCAAAGTTCTTTCTCTGCTCTAGTAGTATTGGTGGACAAGAAGGATGGATCATGGCGCATGTCTCTAGATTATAGGGAGCTCAAAAAGCTCACTATTAAGGATAAATTTCCCATTCATGTCATTGATGAATTATTGGATGAATTGCATGGATCAATTTACTTCACCAAGTTGGATCTTCGTTCAGGATATCATCAAATCAGAGTGAAGACTGAAGGCATTGCAAAAACAACATTTAGAACTCATGAGGGTCATTATGAATTTTTGGTCATGCCTTTTGGCCTTACCAATGCACCTTCTACATTTCAAGGTTTATTGAATTCCATTTTCAAACCCACCCTTAGAAAATTTGTGTTAATATTTTTTGATGATATACTAATCTATAGCAAGTCTTGGAAGGATCATGTTAAACAAGTTGACAGGGTGCTCAAACTATTGGAGGAGAAACAATTATTTGTAAAAAGCTCCAAATATTTCTTTGGAGTGCAAGAGGTGGAATATTTGGGTCATATTGTATCTCATGAAGGTGTTAAAGTAGACCCTAGCAAAAATAAAGCCATTAATGAATGGAAAATCCCCACATCCATAAAGCATCTACGAGGATTTCTTGGGTTGATAGAATATTATTGCAAGTTTGTTAAGAATTATGGGAGAATAGCAGCAGCTCTAACAACATTATTGAAGAAAGATGCATTTTCATGGACTCCAGAAGCAATAAAGGTGTTCGAGCATCTTAAAGAGGCAATGTGTCAAGCACGGGTCTTAGCTACGTCAGACTTCAAAAAAACCTTTATTGTGGAATGTGATGCTTCAGGAAATGGAATTAGTGTTGTTTTAATGCAAGATGAAAGACCCATTGCTTTCTAAAGTTGTCCAATCAAGCGAAAATACTTACACAAAGCTATTTATGAGAAGGAAATGTTGGCAATACTACATGCACTTAAGAAATGGCGACCCTACCTAATGGGAAGACACTTCAACATAAAAACAGATCATGATAGCCCTAAGTACTTTTTAGAACAAATATTATCCTCTAAAGAGAAACAAAAATGGGTCACAAATATGTTGGGTTATGGCTTTGAAATCATCTACAAAAAAGGGAAACAAAATGTTGTGGCAAATGCACTCTCAAGAAAGGATGAGGATGTGGAAGCGTTGTTGTGCGTCATTTCCATTATCCAACCAGATTGGATAAACGAAGCAAGGGAGGAATGGAGGAATGACGAAGAAGTGCAGGCACTCATTCGAAAGTTACAACAAGATCCCATCACATCTAATACATTTAGCTGAAAAAGTAATTCGTTATGGTACAAAGATCGCTTATACCTATGTAAGAATTCCCAACTCAAACAAATATTCTTATGGAATTTCACACTTCTCCCTTAGGAGGGCACTCGGGATTTTTAAAAACTTACCATAGGGTTAAGAAGGAATTTTTTTGGGATGGCCTTAAATTAGATATTCAAAAGTTTGTGGTAAACTATTTGGTTTGCCAACAAAATAAAGTTAAAACAATTAAGACCCCTGGTCTACTACAACCTTTATCCATTCCAAGCCAATTTTTGGAGGAGGCTTCAATGGATTTTATAACAGGTTTACTGAAATATGAAGGAAAGAGTGTTATCATGGTGGTAGTTGACAAACTTACCAAGTATGCACACTTTTGTGCATTATCACATGTATTTAAAACCAGTACAGTTTCTACTGCATTTATGGAAACAATTCAAAAGCTACATGGAAACCCAAATATTATTGTAAGTGATAGAGATGCCATTTTCACTGGAAATTTTTGGACAGAATTATTTTCTTGTCTCGGTACTCTGTTAGCTCATAACTTATCTTATTATCCTCAATGTGATGGGAAAACTAAGATACTAAACAAATTTTTGGGAGGATATATTTGTTGCTTTCTATCTGATAAGCAGACACAATGGGTCAAATGGTTGCCTCTGGATGAATGGTGGTATAACACTTCCTTCCATACTACAGCAAAAATGATCCATTTATGGAACTTTATGGACATCATCCACCATCCATCACATCATGTTTAAGAGAAAATTCTAAGGTTAAAGTGCTGGAATATCACATCAAGCATCAACAACAAGTTCTCCAACTCTTAAAGGATAACCTCATGCTAGCATAGAATAGAATGAAACAACAGGGAGATCAACATCGCATCGAAAGAAGTTTTGGTGTAGGTGACTGGGTATTCCTGTGGCTACAACCATATAAAAAAATGTCCCTCAAACAAGCTAAGAAGGATAATAAATTATCACCAAAGTATTATGGTTCGTACAAGGTGTTGCAAAATATTGGTACTATGACATACAAATTGGAGCTTTCTGCAGCTTCCCAACTGCACCCAGTTTTCCATGTTTCATGTTTTAAGAAGGTTATAGGTGACAAGCTAGCAGTTCAAACAATATTTCCAGAACTTGACGAGGAAGGAAAAATGATATTGGAACCAGAAGCAGTCATAGAAACAAGAACTCAACAGCTACGAAATCGATCAATTTTAGAGTATCTCATCAAGTGAAAGAACTTATCCGTTGAATATTCCACATGGGAGGATGAGAATTTTATACAAAAGAATCCATAACTACTCAAGTGTTGAGGACAACGCTTTTTAGAAGGAGAGGGGCATGTTAGGCCCCTATAATACTAGTGATCCCCCCATTACTATTGTCATTGTATCCCTTATTGTTATTATTGTGACCCTATTGTCCCCATATTGTTATTAATCTGCCCATAGAAACCCACTATTGTTATTTTTGTGCCCTTATGTTATTACTGTTATGTCGGCTTGATTATATTGTGACCCCTTAGACTCCTATATATAGAAGGGAGGTTTAGTCATTTGTATCATCGAGGAATTGTTCATTTGTGTAATGTAAAGGAGGTTGCCCCCTCGAAGAGGCTGAATTCTAAGGTGTTGTTCTATCTTTTCTATCTTTTTGTGAGCTAGTTTCCTAACAAAAATGGATAGCCTTCTTTTAGAAATTGGCTTTTCTCATTCTGACAATACTGTCTACACCACGAAAGTGGGAAATTCTCCTATCATTATTGTTCTTTATGTTGATGATCTTATCCTTACTGGTAGTGATCCCAACCTTATAAACCATGTCAAGTCTAGCCTTAAAAAGAAGTTTGAAAAGACACACTTTTGAGACTTGAATTATTTTCTTGGTCTTCATGTCTTGCAATCCAAGGAAGGTATTTCCATTTCCCAGTCCAAGTACGCCTTTGATTTAATACGCCATTTTCACATGGAAGATTGTAAGCTAGCCCCTTCTCCCTTTTAGTCTGGAGCCAGATTTTCATTCACCTGTACTTCCCCTGAAGTTGATGCTACCTTATACCGTCAACTTGTAGGAAAACTTTTGTATTTGCCCCATACTCGTCCTGACCTTTCCTTTGTTATTGGTCTTATTTCTCAATTTATGCAAAACCCACATGAAAGTCATTGGAAATTAGCTAAAAGAATACTTCATTATGTTCGAGGTACAGTTCAGTTTGGGATTCATTACAGTGTAGAAGCATCTCCTCTATTCGTTGGTTTCATTGATTCTGATTGGGCTGATGAACCTGATGATCGGAAGTCTACTGCAAGTTATGTGTTCACTCTTGGTTCATGACCTATTACATGGGCTTGTAAGAAACAAAGTGCCATTTCTCTTTCTTCAACAGAAGAAAAGTATCATGGCACTATAGAAGCTAGTAAGGAAGCCCTATGGCTTCGTCAGATCCTGTCAGAGCTTAGCTTTCAGCAGCGGCATCCAACTATGCTTTGGTGTGATAATTAAAGTGCCATTCAACTATGCAAAGGTCCAGTCCAACATCAGAGAAGAAAACACGTTGAACTACACATGCACTTGATGAAAAATCTCATTCATAATCATGTGCTTGAAGTGCACTATTGTTCAATAGATGATGAAGTTGTAGACATATTTACAAAGGCTCTCACAGAGGTGTAGTTTACTAAACTTTGATTTATGGTTGGAGTTCAGGAAGTTGTCACTAAGGGGGGATATGCACTGATTCTTCCTTCCTTCTCCTATTGTGTCATATTTGTACATCCTTCAATCCTATCCCAAGTTGTTCTTAAGAGGGGATGTTAGGATATTCTGACACAGAAAATAGTTAAGTATAACTTGGTCTAGTGTAGAGTTACGTAAAGTGTGTTTAGTTACTACGTACATTTATAACTTACATTCTGACGGTCACAATATGTTCTAGACATGAAGGGATCTGACAATTCATTCTCTTCTCAGTATTAGCGACACTTGATCCATGACTTAACACTTGATTGGTCCATGATCTCTATTTAAAGAGCATGGAGGGTCATTTGTAGGGTAATTGTTCATGGGAGAAGCTTATGTAAATTTTCATTCTTTTATTAATAAATTACCTAAAGTGGTCGGGTTGGCTCAGGAAGTGGATTGTTCCCCTCTTTGAGGGTTTTAACCACATCAAGAATATTGGTGTATTGATCTCTGATCTGTTTGTAAGCAGTGTCCTTTGGTTTTCTATCTGAGGAACTTACCCTATATATTCCTACATTTCACTAATTCCCTCTTTGATCTATATTCACTTCCAAGAAAATAACTTGGATTTGTTATTATTTCATACACTTGTAAGAAAACTATTTTTTAAGAAAAGATCACACATCCTATCTTTTCTTACATATATGCAATGTTATATAAACACAAGCAAACTTATTTATCTTTTAATGTCGTAATTATATAATAACAATATTTATCTACACTTACTAATATATTTTCTTTACTAAGAAAAATATATAATAACAATCTTCATCTACATGTAGTAATATATTTTCTTTACCAAGATAAATATATAATAACAATCTTTTCTACATGCAGTAACATATTTTCTTTACCAAGAAAAATATATAAAAATCAATCTTTATCTACATGTAATAATATATTTTCTTTACTAAGGAAACTAGCATGAATTTTGTAACCACAAAATCCAGATCTTTTTTACTTATCTTGCATTTCAAGAAATCACAAATATACTTAGGTTTTAACACACAAAATTCACATATAATATGTGTAATAAAGTATGTGAAAGAATATTCATAATGTATCTTTTCTTTTCAAGAAATAAAATGTAAATGAAATATATACTTGTCTTAACTGCAATACCCATGAACTGGAAAATGGTTTGGTCTCAACAAAGGGCATTTGGATGCTTTGATGTTTTGCAGGAGACTATATTCACTATGTCATCAAAGCCACATATGCCTCCTTCTAATCATTTACTTATTCCTTCGCTGGGAAATTATTTTTGTTGTTCTCTTAAATGATGTTTATTGTGCTCTTAAATGGAGACTCCAACAATTATTTTTTCTTTGCTCTTAAATGGCCTTCACTGGGAAATTACTTTTGTTGTGCTCCTAAATGGTGTTTGTTGTGCTCTTAAATGGCAGCTCCAGCAACTACTTTATCTTTTCTCTTAAATGGTGGCTCCACCAGCCATGAGCCAAAGCATAAACTGGATATGGAAAGAAGACGTTACGGTGGCCCCCAAATTCTAGAGAAGCTCAGGCATATGTCCTTTGCCTTGCCACCAATCCAGGAAACAACCCACAACTGGCAAGTAAAACGAAAGGATAGTTATCAAGAATTGAACCCTAACTAAATTCTAATCCAACTATCATGTAATAAAGGGTAAATAAATTTTAATTAATATTCTTTGTGTAAAATAAACGTGAAATAGGGATGTTACATACCCCCCCTTAAATAGAACACTATCCTCGGTGTTCATCTATCATAGGGAATTAATTTCTACTCATTATAAAGAATCCAAACAACTGAAAATGAGAGCCTTTCCCCTCAAAATGAAGGATTCCATTTCCAATGAATACCAATAGGCAAAAGAAATAATGTTGATCTATAGTCATGAGCATTTATTATTACAGAACAAAGCAAGTTCTACCTTCCATAACTTAGCCATTATTCAACTATATAGAAACAAAACAAAATCTCTATACCAACTTACCATTACTTACCAATTACCCTTACAATTCATGGTCACTTTTACGCAAGCACTTAAATAGTGATTAGACAACTCATCAACACTCCATGGTAAATAACTTGTAATGTATAACTAACAAATTCAATCACATTAGTCACAACATTTTTAATCAAATGAAATACTTTTAACTATCAATCAAATATGCAATGACAGGTCATATTTAAATCAAAGTACTTTTACAAGTACTTAGAGAGCACTAACACTCTAATCATCCAAATGATAAATCATTGCACAATGTGCACACTGTCTTAGCTCCCGCTAAAGACATGCACATGGTACTTCTAAAAGTACCCAAAGAGCACCTAGCTCTCTAATCATCAAAATAGTCAATAACTGCACCAAGTGAAAATTGTCTTAGCCCCTACTAAGATGATCACAAGATTGGTAATATAATAAAGGAACTAAAATTCCAATAACTCCTCACTGAGCACTAAGCTTATTTTGTGTTAATATGTGCATAACATATTTTAAAAAATTATATATAAAATTCCTTTTTAACACAACACATAAAAAATTAATTAATTTGTTCTCTTATGAGAACTATAGTGGTAAAATAATGCTACTCCCAACCCATGGGAATTGATTTCCACAACTAGATCGAGTCATTTTCGTAGCTAGACAATTCTTTGATAGAGACTATATTACATCTAGTATGGAATTCCATTGACCAACCAGCTCGAGAATTCCAATGACCACATAGGGTCCAATATAGGATTCATCTTGGTAGCATCCTACCTATTCCTTTGAAAGCATCCCATCTATGAAGAATTTTGGGCCTCCTCCAACAGGCTCCAAATCAACACAGTTGTCTCACGCTTTTTACCCTCTTCACCATCTTGGCCAATTATTTTCCCTTATTGAAATCATTTATCTCTAAGGAGAGAAAACCTAGGTAGGCAAGTTCCATGAACCCCTTCGGGCATGCAACGCCATCAACCCAAGGCCTTATGACATTTCACAATTGTCGACAATTGTCTGGCATGTTAAATTTATCTTTTAGAACTATTTTCCACAATAATTTACATAATGAACCATATGCACATTATCATTAATAAAATAAACATGCATGTACACCATTCATTTACACTTAACCCTCAACATGGGTCCACAATATCTAGATTGACAAGAAACATAATTAACATACATGTTGTATGAATTCTAATTTTCCAAGTAGCACAATCATGCGTATCATACAAAATCATATTTTCTCATTTACGATTGCAATTCACATTTCAACATTTTACCTTGACAAGTTTTCTTGTTTCCATTAAGCTACCACTACTTAATCCCATTGGAAACATTAGTCATAAATATGAATCATTTAACAAGTATTCACTTTCCAAATAATTTCCAATTTTCATAGTGTATTGTCATCAACATACCAATCTATGAAGTAACTACCATAATCATTTTTTTACGAATTGTAATAAGCCTAAATCAAATTCAATTCATGCATATAAGTTTTATTAGCTAGTCATGCAACACTAACCAATCACAGCTACCAACCATCTTAGTGCATCCTTAACAAGTCTTATTCAACAATTAGTTATTACAATCAAGTCTCACTACTTGACTCACTGTTTATTTTCAATATCTAAAGGGGTTCTTCTAGTGTCCTTTTAAAACACTCTATTCTCTTATTCAAGGAAATTCCCCATATTTTACATTCATGCATTCACTCATTAAAAGTAGTGCATTTTAACTTCAGTCATGTTCAATAAATGTATCATTAATATTTCCATATTTGCAAAAGTTGGTAGTTAATTATCACTTTCCTTAGTGAGTGTTCAAGATTATTCATGTGTGACAAAGGTTTTATTGTCTTTTATCCTCATCAAGATTTAGATGTCATGAACATAGTTTTGCAGCAAACTTTATTACTTATTACTCCTTGCAGTTATAAACATGAATCATGCATATCATGTCAAAAGTAGTCTACTACATATATCAATATGTAGGTGGTTAGAACCATACCTGAGTTGATGATCACTAATCGCATACCTCGATTCTTTTCTTAAAAAGTCCCAAAGGTGCTAGTGTTGCAACCTTTATCTCTGATACCACTTGTAACATACTCTGGTAACCTCACATGAAAATGCAGGGAGTTGGAAATTTTTCTACACAAATTACTCATAGGTAATTATCCAAATCACTATTCCATATTCCTCATTAACCATTATATATAATGTTCATTAGTACATAAAGTAACTTTCAATAGAAGACAATAACTTGTATAACCATTAACAACCACTGTTGTACTACTGTTGTTGTATATTAACATAAATTGTGTATAAACCTTGCATTCATTTCATGATTCCCTTAACCAAATTAATTAATAACATACTTGGTATTATGGATATCACATCACATAAGGAGTCAACATCATCAAACTAACACAATAATCAATCATATCATTGAACATTGATATACCCTGGAAACCCCGTAGGGTGAAAACTAGCAAACGTTTAATTTTATTATTAAAAACTCGTGAGGGTGTTCATCCCTCACTCAATGACTTATAAGGGAGTCCATCCCTTATCCATTGTTATAAAATATTACAATGAAATGTCATTAAAATACCACATACCTAGCTAAAAGCTATTACCATTGTCACAAAACCATTTACCTACATATTACCACTCTCTACATCCTTGTGGCATGATTGCTCCATCAATGTACCATCCTGCTACTTGTACTGATGAGCATGGACTGTTATATCCTTATATACCACAATGTTAAACATAATTTGTCTTTGGTACAAACTGTCATCATTTCTTATCATTGTTGTCATCAACAAGCTTTGGTAACAATATTAGATAAAATATTAATCAATCAATATTCAGTCTCTAAAAGCGATATTTTAACATCTATTCATGTGCACCCATGAGATGTAAATATAATATCACAACATGCTTCTTCTAACAACATTGTGCATGTATAAACAAATAATTATCAAGCATGTCAAAATAATTACCACGTTACTATGATCATCCTTGCACCAACACACGTTCATATCCAAAGGATACCATTGTAACCATTCATATTCCATTTAAAGGATACTAGTAACTTATCTTTGTTTTCCTTTCATGTAATTAGATAAAAACTTATTCAAGAGAGCTAACCCCCCTTAGCTTCTTCTTTGTGCGTGTAAGTAAGTAATATTTCCAATATAATAGATATTATTATAAGGGAAGACTAACATGATAGACATCATTATTGTCCATGCAAACACAAGTCCCTTTTTTGAAAAGCATATTTTCCAAAATAGAGTTATTTATAAAATCTATTGAATGCACAAAGACATGTGTTGCTCTAAAACAAAACTAATGTGTTAATCATTATTTCTTGCAAGCGCATAAGTAATTACTTGTTTTCCTTTCAAGGATCTAACATAATACTTACTCTTTTCTACACACAAATCCATGTTTATATTTTAAAATATACAACACAATAGTTCTACAAATCCATGCATGTAATCAACTATTGTTTCTATGCTTCTACATGTGTTCTTTTCACATATATATTTTCAAGAACCTGACATAGTTTCTCTATCTTTCTATGTACAAAGTCCTTATGAATTTGTTTCCAAGAAAGTATAATAACAAATTTCTCATTCATTTGTTTTTAAGAAAGTACCATAACAAACTTCTCATGTATTTGTTTTCGGGAAAGTATCATAGTCAACCTTTCTTTTGGCTATAAGAACTAAAATAATAATAATGCTAGCCTTTTATGCATTAAACCATGCAATTAAATCAAACTAACCAATATAAAATACACAAATCATTTATCTATTCTTCAACAAAGATTGATGTCCTATAAAGACATAAGGTAGTTATTAAAACTACATATTTCAAAAGAAAATCTCATTTTTCAAGAAAAATAATCTAATTGACTTTTGTCTCTTAGTTTTCACCATTGATGAAAATATTTCACAAATTCCCTCTTTGATCTAGATTCACTTCCAAAAAAATAACTTGGATTTGTTATTATTTCAAACACTAGTAAGAAATCTATTTTTTTAAGAAAAGATCACACATCCTATCTTTTCTTACATATATGCAATGTTATATAAATACAAGAGAACTTGTTTATCTTTTAATGTTGTAATTATATCATCATAATCTTTATCTACACTTAGTGATATATTTTCTTTACCAAGAAAAATATATAAAAATCAATCTTTATCTACATATAATAATATATTTTTTTTACTAGGAAAACTAAATGAAATTTTGTAACCACAAAATCCAGATCTTTTTCACTTATCTTGCATTTCAAGAAATCACAAACCTACTTAATTTTTAACACACAAAATTAACATACAATATGTGTAATAAAGTATGTGCAAGAATACTCATATTATGTCTTTTCTTTTCCAGAAATCAAATGTAAATGAAATATATACTCATCTTAACTGCAATACCCATGAATTGGCAAATGGTTTGGTCTCAACAAAGGGCATTTGGATGCTTTGATATTTTGCAGGCGACTATATTAACTATGTCGTCAATGCCTCCTTTTTAGCATTTACTTATTTCTTCGTTGGGAAATTACTTTTGTTGTGCTCTTAAATGGCGACTCCAGCAATTATTTTTGCTTTGCTCTTAAATGGCCTTTGCTAAGAAATTACTTTTGTTGTGCTCTTAAATGGCGGCTCTAGTAATTACTTTTGCTTTGCTCTTAAATTGCGGATCCATCAACCATGAGCCAAAGCATAAACTCGATATGAAAAGAGGACATTATGGTGGTCCCGAAATTTTAGAGAAGCTTGGGCATATGTCCTTTGCCTCGCCATCAATCCAGTGAACAACCCACAACTGGTAAGTAAAATGAAAGGATAGTTATCAAGAACCGAACCCTAACTAAATTCTAATCCAACTGTCATGTAATAAAGGATATATAAATTTTAAAGGATAAATAAATTTTAATTAATATTCTTTGTGTAAAATAAACATGAAATAGGGATGTTACAGAGCATTTGAATAAGCATTGTGCCAATACATCTCATTGTAGCGATCCTGTGATTGTGGAAAGCACAATTCGGTGGACAATCAAAGTTACAGGCTATGCATTTTCAAATTATGCGGATGAAAAAAAATTATTCAACAAATACTCTAACATGAAAAGGATGGCTTGATACATATATTCATGATAGATGAACATATATATTAATTATTATATTTATTTATTTTATTTGTCTTTCTAATAATTATTTTATAATTATGAAAAATTTATATATCATGTATGATTATGTGATTAATAGTTTCGCTACAAATTATTAATATTAATGTAGTGGTTGCATTGGAGTACGTAGTCTAAAGCTTATTAATCAATGAACTTGTTAGAATCATAAACCTATTTGCATGCAATATAAAGTCATGTAATATTTTGAAAGTGATTGCGAATAATATTTGAAACCGTAAATAAAAATCCACACCGTGTTCAGAAATTCGCTCAACTCGATGTTAAATAAAATTAGTGATTCTGTTTTGAATGAGCCAAAATCCTATCTTAATTATTAAATATAACTGAAGATCAGTGAGGCAGCCTGCAAAACTCTCCCTTTCATTGATATTTGCCATCTTACTTCTGAGATTTGAAAATGCGTACATACATGTGACTTAAAAATGACGTATTTCATGGAATTAATCCTCTAGGTTTAGGGCTCTCTTAAGTTTTATTCGAATCATGAGAGTTGATTTGGATAGCTGGACTTTGTTGCTTTATTATACTTAATTTGATTGCAACTCGCTATGTTGGCTTTCTATTAACTAAAACATTTAGTAAAATACATATTAATATATTGGGTAGGTTTTTATATATTAATTAAAACATTTTTAAACTAATCTTTATATTTCATCACTGGTGTTTTTCAAGTGAAGGAATGAAGAGTTAAGTATTCAGTATATATATTAATTAAAATATTAATTTAAATTTTTAAGCCGTAAGGCGTTTCCCTCTGAAACAAACTCACCTAACTGCCACTGTGTACAGTTTTCCAACGTTCGATGAAATGTTAACGAGTAAAACAATATTGGGCGACTCCTCCTACTTAATAGTAAACCGACTCCGTATTCCTTTTCTTTTCAACTTCTTCAACTGTCAGAGTTCTTTTTCTTAAACAATAAATTCAACCAAACCAGCTCCTTCGTTAGATCTCCACCACCGACTTCAACAGGCGATTCAGCCGTGCTTGCAACCAGCTCCTCTGGCTTTTTAATTTCTTCGAGGTTTCTACTGTTTCTTTAACTGAAGGGGCTTTTTAATTTCTTCGAGGTTTCCACTGTTTTTTGAAGAGGAGGTTGAGGTATGCTTGGACCTTGGTTAACTGTGTGAAGCGGAGGCTAGGGCGATCAGATTCTACGAGATACCCTAGCCTTTTTGGGTTATGCTTCTCTTTTATCCTTCTCTTTTTTAAAATATTCAACAGGTGATCAATTCCTCATCAGGGTTTGTTTTGGTTTTCCCTTAATTCTCTGTTTCTCTTTCTTACAAAAAAAAAAATATAAGAATCTGAGACATACTCATCACGGTCTATTTTCGTTTGTATCTCTTACGGTTTATTTTAGAAACAGTTTCCGGGTTTTACACAAGCCTAATCCTTGTGTGAGGATTCAGAAGAGTCCTTTTAGGTGCAAAGCTCAGCAAGTTCGTGGAGAGAACAGCGGAAACGATTCCCATAACAGGAGAAGAAGAATTAAATTATCAAATGCAATTGATGGCGAGCAAGAGCATTACATTATTCTCGGATTGTCAATGGGTGCCACTTCTACCGATATCAAGATGGATTTCAGACACCTTGCTCGCCAAGTTACTTTCAGTTCTTTTCCCTAACTTAAAATGCTCATGTTAACACCCCATTCAATATATATAAGATGATCCCACCAACTTCTGATATAATCTTATAATTTCAGTTTATAAGTATACAGGAGACCATGGAAGCTAGAACTATATTGAGTTCTGAGTTTGGTCATAGTCAGGTGTCCATCATGTGCATTCAATTGCAAAGAACTCACCAGTAATATGCCTTGTAACCAACCAGCTCTGTGTTGCAGTGGCTTGCAAGCTGGTTACATCAAGTAATACAGTGATCCCTCACTGCATTTAGGATATATTTATTTTTGTTCGTTACTATTGTGTGGGCACTATCCTCCCTGGCCATACCGGTTGATGTGATCCCTCTGTCCAATATAAGGGGCCACTGTATAGGCAAATAGTAAGTTAGCCTGGACTGAGATCGGGTGAGTAATGAGTGAGGAGTAGTGATCAATTCCTCATCAGGGTTTCTTTTGGTTTTCCCTTAATTCTCTATTTCTCTTTCTTACAAAAGAATATATAAGAATTTGAGACATACTCATGAGGGTTTGTTTTCATTTGTATCTCCTACGGTTTATTTTAGAAATAGTTTCTGGGTTTTACACAAGCCGAATCCTTGTGTGAGGATTCAGAAGAGTCCTTTTAGGTGCAGAGCTCAGCAAGTTGGTGGAGAGAACAGCGGAAATGGTTCCCATAATAGGAGAAGAAGAATTAAATTATCAAATGCAATTGATGGCCAGCAAGAGCATTACACTATTCTCGGATTGCCAATGGGTGCCACTTCTACCGATATCAAGAGGGCTTTCAGACACCTTGCTCACCAGGTTACTTTCAGTTCTTTTCCCTAATTTAAAATGCTCATGTTAACACCCCATTCAATATATATAAGATGATCCCACCAACTTCTGATATAATCTTATAATTTCAGTTTCTGCAATAAGTATACAGGAGATCATGGAAGCTAGAACTATATTGAGTTCTGAGTTTGGTCATAGTGAGGTGTCCATCATGTGCATTCAATTGCAATGAACTCACGGGTAATATGCCTTGTAACCAACCAGCTCTGTGTTGCAGTGGCTTGCAAGCTGGTTACATCCTTAAAATAATACAGTGGTCCCTCAGTGCATTTAGGATATATTTATTTTTGTTCGTTACTATTGTGTGGGCACTATCCTCCCTGGCCATACCGGTTGATGTGATCCCTCTGTCCAATATAAGGGGCCACTGTATAGGCAAATAGTAAGTTAGCCTGGACTGAGATCGGGTGAGTAATGAGTGAGTAGTAGTATCTGTAGGATACAACGTATATGATTGTCTAATGTTATTACCTTTTGGAGTTTCTTGGAGATGCTCTCCTACTTCTTAGGAGTTGTGAACTTATTGTCATTATTGTACTTTGGAGCCATGTTCCACATCTGCATTTGGCATATTCAGTATTTATTGTGCTGTTTTGGAGGATTTGAAATACTCATACCTCTAGGTCCTGCGTACTGATGATCCTCTTTCTTTCAAAGGAAACATTATGTACCCCTATCCATATTTCAAAAGGTTTTCATGCTTATTATGTTACCAACACCCACAGGTACCCATGTAACATAGCTAAGCAGTCAGAGTCTGGAATGATGATCATCCAAAGTGACGGTAATCCACTATGAAAAGAAATGAATAAAGATATGGAAGGGAAATTTCTTTGAATTTAAGTTGGTTAGACGTCAGGTTTAAACTGATGCGCTGCACTTGATGAGAGACAAGCGTGTAACAGGCTATTCCAGAGCAAATTATGCAGACCTCTCTTAATTCATATCTGATTGTCAGTTCTCTGTTTGTTAAGATGACCATCTTTTTGTTTCATCACTTCGTTTGAGAGGTTAGTTTTGACTCTAGTTTAGTGGGACCTTCTTTGAGGCTTTAGGGTTTTAGGAAGGGCATTATTGGAGAAGTACTGATTGAAGTAGTGTGTCCAAGGTAATTCATAATTACTATTTCCCATTTATCCTTTATATCCAGTGTGTCCAAGGTAATTCATAATTACTATTTCCGATTTCTCCTTTATATCCATCTTCGTTCTTCAAGATGGTGGTCATTAGTCATTGGGATTGGCACCCTTCATCCACATCTTTGAGTCTAGGCTTGGAAACTTGGCCTCAGAGGTTGATGCAGCTAAAAGAAAGCTAAACACATATAAAACCAAAAATAACAGAAAATGAAAAGGCAAAAGTGTTAGTTTCGCTTAGAACCCAGAAATTGATTTGATATTCTCTAAGTATGCGATCAGAAATATAATTTAAACTGCTCTTTTGAAACTGAAATTACAAATACACAGAGTTTTCTAACTATTGCATGCACAATGAAAATAAATAAAGCCGAAGACAAACACATTCAACACATAAGACACCAGATACACCCAGAAAACCCCAACACCCAGGAAACCTCCACGGAAAACCTGCAAACTGTGTTTGTTTTTCTATTAGCTTAGCAAAATAATAATCTTCAGAAATTAATACAGCAAGGGAACACTTCCCTTCTACAACAAAACCCTCTAAACAACTGAACCAAACAAAATCGAAACACCCCCTGTGTTCTTTTGCTATTGTACGACTGCGTAGTACGGCCTCTCTACACACTGGTGCACACTGTACGGCTGCACAGTATAGCTCTCTGTGCATTGGTACGTATTATACGACCACGCTGTACAACCTTTCTCTATGCACACTAGCTCACCTAACTGCCACCGTGTATAGTTTTGCAACGTTCGATGAAATGTTAGATGATTAAAACAATATTGGGCGTTAGATTACCACCGACTCCTCCTACTTAATCGTAAAGCGACTTGGTATTCCTTTGCTTTTCAACTTCTTCAACCGTCCGAGTTCTTTTTCTTCAACAATAAATTCAACCAAACCAGCTCCTTCGTTAGATCACCACCGACTTCAACGGGCGATTCAGCCGTGCTTGCAACCAGCTCCTCTGGATTTTTAATTTCTTGGAGGTTTCTATTGTTTCTTCAAGTGAAGGGGCTTTTTAATTTCTTTGAGGTTTCCACTGTTTTTTGAAGAGGAGTTTTAGGTATGCTTGGACCTTGGTTAACTGTGTGAAGCGGAGGCTAGGGCGATCAGATTCTACGAGATACCCTAGCCTTTTCGGGTTATCCTTCTCTTTTTTAAAATATTCAACTGGTGATCAATTCCTCATCAGGGTTTGTTTTGGTTTTCCCTTAATTCTCAGTTTCTCTTTCTTACAAAAGAATATATAAGAATCTGAGACATACTCATCAGGGTTTGTTTTCGTTTGTATCTCTTACAGTTTATTTCAGAAGGCTTGTGTAGAACCTTGACCTCAAAATTAAATATGTTTTAACTATTTTGCTACAGAAATAACAATTGGGACTATATTAAGTGGTTTCTTGAGCAACAACTCTCACCTTCATAGCGTAGTTGCCTGCGATCTCTCTGTATAAAAGCATATGCAAGATAACTACTTCTTGTTGTTGCAATATCGTTCCTGCAGAGATTGGACTTCTTTTATTTACCCTCTATTGAATCTAGCATGCTTGGTCTTCCACAGGCATTTCGAAGAATTCTTTGGCAATTTCCATCTTGCTTTTCATGGTTCCTTCTGGTACGCCATGTTTCACTATCTGCACTCACTTAGATCAACCAGAAGATATGTGGCCATAAAAAAGAATAGTTCATACCCTTAGATATGAAACTTGAACCAGTCACTAGATCTTATTAACACGTCATACTCACATTAAAAATATAGATTAAATAATCCTACAACTTTGAAAGTAATAGCCTCAAAAACTTCAAGAATAGAAAACTAATAAGAAATATTCTAGAATATCCATGGCAAGCTTAATTTGTAACATAGGGCCTTTTTGGTGTGCATAGAGGATAATCCAGAGATATTAAAAGAAAAGCGCTGGCAAGAGAAGGGGGATCGAAGTATGATGTACCTGGAAAAAGCCATCTTCCTCGCACGCATGGCGGATTTCTTCAACTACCCTTGTTCTGTTACGGCCATTGAGGTCCTCGAGATCCACCACCGGAATGCTCTCAGAGTAAGACACCTCAGACAGGTTGGGGCATTCACTGGGAGGCAGGATATATTTATCTTGAACTTGAAGATGATTTATTCCATTGGACAGCAGCTTTTCGACAGCATTCACATCCTGGGTCAGGACATCTTCAATTGTAGACGGCATATTTCTTTCTCGAGTGTTGTAAAATTGGCAATGGCACCTACCTATTGCTGTGCAAAACTAAGCTTTGATTCGCACACCAGAAATAGGATATCGGATGATGGGCAAAAGAAGAGTGAACATTTAAGTGCGTGCGTGTAGATCTCTACAAATGAATTGAAAAGACATCCCCATGTTAAAGTTTTCAATATACACTATACAATTTTACTACTATTTTTTACTCTCTTTCTTTTAATTTTCAGAATCGAAAGAGAGGATGAATTACGTTTAATAAATAGCAAAAGAATTTAAAAGAAGAATTATAAATTCTGGTTATGTTGTTCAAATTCATGGCAAGAGCCAATTGGCATCATTTTTTATTTTCTGAATGTGCTATGCATGGCTGTAGCAGTGCACAAGTTAGCGCAAGCAGTGAAGATTTCAAAAGAGTTGCAGGCTTTGGAAGACAAGTGAGAGTGGAAAATGAGAATCCTTACAAGGTCTGGGCCATCCCCATAATGTACAAAGTTCGGAATTTTAGGCTATATCAGTGGTTTTGTTAGGGTTTTTGAGGGGTTTCGGTGGATTTTTTTTTTTTTATTTGCTTCTTTGGATTTCTTCAAAGACCATGTAATAATCCTATTGATGGTAGAGCTATATGCTGGTATGGTAGAGCTATATGCTGGTAACTGTCCCTGGGATTGGTATTTGATGTTCTGTAAACTAGTCAGCTTTTTGATATGGATCTCTGTTGCTCTCGATGAGCTCTCTATTGATCTCTTTAATTGCAATCTGAATATGCACGACACGGTTTTACTATCTCATCGTTATGGTTTCTTCCGTAAGTGTTTTTAAAAATGACACGTTTCACGAAATAGTTTTGGTTTCTGATGTCACATAGACACTTTTTTTTGGTTCAACTATTCTGTAATGGTCCCCTGCATAAGGGGGTTGGGTTTTTATGTCAAGTCTGTGTATCATAGTGTTTGTTCTGTGACTGCCATACTTGTCATTAATGTTGTGTAATGGGTTTCTGCATATTCTGTTTTGAATCGATACTTCTGTAACATTGCGCTGGTTCTGCTATTTGAGCACTAAATACGTTCATATAAGGCACATGTCAAAGCATGTCAATGCTCTCGTACACACAATTGGCCAATTATTTGCCTAACGGTAGATAGGTCGGTGTTGTTTTGTGTTGTAATTTAGGCTAGACCAGTGGTTTTTTGATGGTTGAGAGTAGGTTTAAATGTGCAAAGATTGGAATTGAAAATAAAATTATGTTCAATAGTTAAAACTATGTAATCATCTTTTCTTCGTCCAGAGGGCAACGGGGTTATTGGATGGTCCAGTGATAGTGATAAAGTTGATAATGGCTCCCTTAAATCAAATTCAACAACAAATTTCATTCACCGTTGTTCTCTGTATATTTGATTTTGAAATGGTCCAACACTGTCTTATTCTTTAATTCCTGGCTCCAGAAAATTCTCATGAATTCTCCAAATTTATATCCTTTGTACTGAGCCGGATGCTGTTCATCAACCAAGGATGCTGTAGTGGAAATGAAGGTATCCTTCGAGGGGCCATAAAACGTAGGAATTGATATACGTGCAACAGATGCATTCATTACTGCTCGATGTTCCACACTTCTCAATCTACCATTGCTCACAACCTGACAAATTATTAACATTAATAATAACATTGTCAAATTCCCATTGCTCACAACCTGATAAATTATTAGCATTAGCATTAGCATTAACAATAACATTGTCAAATTTTCAGGAGGAAATAAAGTATTGGATCTGCTCTTGCTCTTGTTAAATACCTACAGTTGATCTCCCATATTAACAACGAAAGCGTTGGGTATGGGTTCTACAGCAACCCACTTTCCATTTCTGAGTACTTGTAGACCACTGACCTCGACCTCGCCTTGCATTAAAATAGTGATGCCACGCGCATCTGAATGGCGTGGTGTGCCAAGAGTAATATCCAGTTTCGAGCATGGAGGATAGTACATTATATCAATGAGTTGGGTGTGTTTTCCGAAGATTCTGTCCAAGTAACTAGAATTGAGCCATAGAGCTTCAGAAACGGCAGCCAGCAGCCTTAAAATCAGAGCTCTCACCTTCATAGTGTAGTTGTCCGCAATCTCTTTGTATAAAAGCATATGCAAGATAAGTACTTCTTGTTGTTGCAATATCGTTCCTCCAGAGTTTGGACTTCTTTTATTTACCCTCTATTGAATCTAGCATGCTCGGTCTTCCACGGGCCTTTCGAAGAATTCTTTGGAAATTTCCATCATGCTTTTCATGGTTCCTTCTAGCACGCCATGGTTCACTATCTGCACTCACTTAGATCAACTAGAAGATATGTGGCCATAAAAAAGAATAGTACATACCCTCAGATATGAAACTTGAACCAGTTAGTAGATTTTATTAACACATCAGACTCACATTAAAAATATAGGTTAAATAATCCTGCAACTCTGAAAGTAATAGCCTCAAAAACTTCAGGAATAGAAAAATGATAAGAAATGTTCTAGAATATCCATGGCAAGCTTAATTTGTAACATAGGGCCTTTTTGGTGTGCGTGGAGGATAATCTAGAGATATTAAAAGAAAAGCACTGGCAAGGGAAGGGGGATCAAAGTATGATGTACCTGGAAAAAGCCATCTTAGTCGCAAGCATGGTGGATTTCTTCAACTATCCTTGTTCTGTTAGGGCCATCTAGGTCCTGGAGATCCACCACCGGAATGCTCTCAGAGTAAGACACCTCAGACAGGTGGGGGCGTTCACTGGGAGGCAAGATATATTTATCTTGAACTTGAAGATGATTTATTCCATTGGAAAACAACTTTTCAATAGCATTCACATCCTAGGTCAGGACATCTTCTGTTGTAGACGGCATATTTCTTTCTCGAGTGTTGTAAAATTGGCAGTGGCACCTACCTATTACAGTGTAAAACTAAGCTTCGATTTGCACACCAAAAATAGGATATCGGATGATTGGCAAAGGAAGAGTGAACATTTAAGTGTGTGCGTTCAGATCTCTGCAAATGAATTGAAAAGTCATCCCCATGTTAAAGTTTTCAATATACACTATACAGTTTTACTACTATTTTTTACTCTCTTTCTTTTAATTTTCAGAATCGAAAGAGAGGATGAATTGTGTTTAATAAATAGCAAAAGAATTTAAAAGAAGATTTATAAATTCTAATTATGTCGTTCAAATTCATAGCAAGAGCCAATTGGCATGATTTTCAATTTTCTGAATGTGCTACGCATGGCTGTAGCGGTGCACAAGTTAGCCCAAGAAGTGAAGATTTCACAAGAGTTGCAGGCTTTGGAAGACAAGTGACAGTGGAAAATGAGAATCCTTACAAGGTCTGGGCCATCCACATAATCTACAAAGTTCAGAATTTTAGGCTATATCAGTGGTTTTGTTAGGGTTTTTGAGGGCTTTCGGTGGATTTTATTTTTGTTATTTGCTTCTTTGGATTTCTTCAAAGACCATGTAATAATCCTATTGATGGTAGAGCTATACGCTGGTAACTGTCCCTGGGCTTGGTATTTGATGTTATGTAAACTTGTCTGCTTTTTTATTTGGATCTCTGTTGTTCTCGATGAGCTCTTTGTTGATCTCTATAATTGCAATCTGAATATGCACTATACGGTGTTACTATCTCATTGTTATGGTTTCTTCCATAAGTGTTTTTAAAAATGACACGTTTCACGAAATAGTTTTGGTTTCTGATGTCACATAGACACTTTTGTTTGGTTCAACTATTCTGTAATGGTCCCCTGCATAAGGGGGTTGGGTTTTTATGTCGGGTCTCTGTATCATAGGGTTTGTTCTGCGACTGCCATACTTGTCATTAATGTTGTGTAATGGGTTTCTGCATGTTCTGTTTCGGATCGATACTTCTGTAACATTGGGTTGGTTCTGCTGTTTGAGCACTAAATGTGTTCACATAAGGCACATGTCAAAGCATGTCAATGCTCTCGTACGCGCAATTTGCCAATTAGTTTCCTAACGGTAGATAGGTCGGTGTTGTTTTGTGTTGTAATTTAGGCTAGACTAGTGGTTTTTTGATGGTTGAGAGTAGGTTTAAATGTGCAAAGATTGGAATTTTAGGCTATCTAAGAGGTTTTGTGATTAGACCCATCTCTAGTATCTCATGGCAACTCAAGCTCAAGCCTCAGCAAGCAACCATCAAGAGCGTTCTGAGTCTTTCTCCACCCCAGTTAAAATGCCACTCAGTTCCTGTTGCGTTAGCTCTTTTAAGTCATTCTCTTTCCTCTCCATTTTCAATTACAAGCCCACCTTCAATCGCATAAAACACTCATACTCTGTCAGTCAATGTACACCCGATTCAATAACCCACAACTTCAACCCCTTTTAGATCACCTTCAAAAACCTAGGTATTTCTCAGTTGATATATGCACAGCACAAAAACAACATTCTCAAGGATGTGGGTAAGCAAACTCTGTCAATGGCATCCATGCTCTTGTTCACCTCTCTGATTCAGCAAGTCCAGTTGACACCATCTTTAGCAATTACCCAAATCCTGAACTCAAACTTTCAATCCAACATGGCCTCAAAAGAGCCAGAAGCATACAAACATTAAGACCTTAAATTATTTACAAAATGTAGGCCACCATTATACCATTTAATGGGAGAATACCATTTAATGGGAGAATAATGAGTACCCATCAACATCATTACCATAGGTTTCTCCCATAAAATGGTTTTGGGGTCAATGTCAATAGTGAAAATATCATCTATGTAATAATCAACATTTTTTATATCCGCTTCTTGTGGGATTGAATTTGAAGAGCCACACTTGATTCTTCTCTACCTTCACTATGTTAAGACAATTTAAGTACATATAGGTTATAGTTTTAATGTTATAGTTAATGTGTTAGGTATTAAAGTTTATGTCTTGTAACATTTTAGGAGTTACAATGTGTTTATGATGAGAGTGTACTAGGGGTCATAATTTTTAGAATTCAATGTGTTAAAAATCATATTGCACTATGGTTTACTTAATAGTAGAGTTATTCCCTTAAGGATTATAAGGTAATAGATGCCATTTTTTCTTAATGGTAATAGTGGTTAGAAGTTGCATTTTGGAAGGGTTTGCAATTCTCCAAGAGTGATCAAAGTATATTATGGTTTATATGGGATATGGGACATATAAGTATTTTGACTTTCATAATGGTTTTTGGTTAAGACACATATTGTATTTGATATTGTAGTGACCATAGTGGTGAAAGGTTACATTAATAAAGGGAAAAAATTAGTGGGGCTAATATATAGTGCAATATATATGAATACCTAATAATAAATTCATTATAAGTATTTTTATTCTTCATGAAAGTATTTTTTTGTTGTACTTGCGTTCTTCAATTTATGCCTTGCGGCGTTTCCTTTGCAACTTCTGGTGCAAATGCTAGTTAGATGAAAGTTCAAGAAAGAGTGTGAATTTTTTATGTTTAAAATGAATTTTTGAATGCATGAATGGATTCAACACCTTGAAAAACCTCTTGGGGACTCAAATTCAATAAATTAAACAACTTAAACTTTAGTTTGAAAAACAACTATCATATTTTGATTAAACTTAACCAGAAAATATGTTGTGAAAAAGTTATTTCTTCTCTAAGTTAGGATACACCTTAATTTAAATATCAATATTTGATGAATTCAAATATTAATTAATATATTAATTATTTTAAGATTTTAGTTATTTTATTTAAAAATATATATTAATTATTTAATATTTTAGTTATTTTATTTAATTGTCCTACCACTAAGATCTGATTTTTCATCTTATTCTGATGATGAACCACACTTGTTGTTTTGAAACTAGTCAGCCTAAATATACCAATGTGATTTCTTCCGAAGTTGTTTTCAAATCCAAATATTTTGTTCTTTAACTTTTATTTCATATTTTCATTAAAATAATCATAATAAGACAATTAAAATTAAAGTAATTTAATATATTCTAAAACCTCTTATGTCATGAAAAAAGACACTTTTAATACAGATGGTTTTATTATTATTAATTATATATAATTATTTATAAAGATTGGATCAATTATTTTGTTGTTGGAAAATATTCATTATTATTATTGAGTATGTCCCTTGGGTTTATCGATCCCTTAGGTGTATTAATCTAAGGGTTCATATTCTTAGGGTATAATATTAATGATAGGGTTTAATATAAATCCCCTTGGTTTATAATCATGGTCAACCATGGTCTAACATAACATTGTGACACAAATTTCCTCAATATGAAAAAAAACCATGGTTCACCCTAGTCCAACATCATATTGTGATGAAGACTGTGTCAATCTTAAAATCAATCATGGTCAACTATGGACTATCATGGTCAATATGAAAATCAACCATGGTCAATCATGGTTAATCATGGTCAATCATGGTCATTGATTGTCCAATATCACATTGTGACAAATATTGTGCAATATGAACATCAACCTTATGTCAACCATGGTCAAATATCATCAATCATTGCCAACCATGGTCCAACATCACATTTTGAAAAACATTGTCTCAATATGAAAATCAACCATGGTTATTCATGGTCAATCACCATGGCCACATTGTGTTGGTGAACCATGGTCAACCATGTTCAATTACGGTCAACCATGGTCCAAGGTTGCATTGTGACAAAGATTGTTTGAATGTTAAAATAAATGATTGTCAACCATGACATATCATGGTCAATATGAAAATCAACCATGGTCAATCATGGTCAGTCATGGTCAACCATGGTCCAATGTCACATTATGACAAATGTTATCTCAATATGAACGCCATTTGTATGTGAACCATGGTGAACCATGGTCAATGATGGTCAACCATCATCAACCATTATCGTCCATGGTTGAACATCCCATTTTGACAAATATTGTCTCAATATGAAAATCAACCATGGTCAATAACGATGGCCACATTTTGTTAAAGATTACCTCATGGTCCAACATGACATTGTGACAACCATAGTCAACCTTGGTCCAACATCACATTTTGACAAAGATTGTATCAATATGAAAATCAACCATGGTCAACCATGGTCAATCATGGTCAACCATCGTCAACCATGTTCCAATGTCGCATTGTAAGAAAGATTCTCTCAATATGAAAATTGATCATGGTCAACAATGATCCGACAACATATTGTGACAAAGATTGTCTTAATATGAAACTCAACCACAGTCAACTGTGGTCAACCATGTCTGTTTCAGAGTTTATAATATTTATATTAGGGTTTATATAGCTTGGGTATACAATATTAATCCCTTGGTTTTATTAGTGCCTTGGGTTCATTAATATAAGGGTTTATCAATCACTTGGGCTTATTAATCTAAGGGTTCTTATTCATAGGATATAGTATTATTGATAGAGTTTATAATCTTAAAATCAACCATGGTAAACCATGGTCTATCATTGTTAATCGTAGTCAATATGAAAATCAACCATGGTCAGTCATGGTCATTCATGGTCAACCATGGTCAACCAAGGTCCAACATCACATTGTGACAAATATTGTCTCAATATGAACATCAACCTTATGTTAACCATCATCAACCATGCTCAATCATGGTCAATTATGGTAAAACATCATCAACCATTGTTAACCATGGTCCAACGTCACATTTTGACAAAGATTGTCTCAATATGAAAATCAACCATGGTCATCCATGGTCACATTATGTCAATCAACCATGGTCCACCATGGTCTAATGTTGCATTCTGATAAAGATTGTCTCAATGTTAAAATAAATCATGGTCTATCATGGTCAATATGAAAATCAACGATGGACCAAGATCACATTGTGACAACTTTTTCTCAATATGAACATCAACCATATGTGAACCATGGTCAACCATTGGCAATGGCGCTCCACCATCATCAGCCATTTTCAACCATGGTTGAACGTCGTATTTTGACAAAGATTGTCTTAATATGAAAAACATCCATGGTAAACCATGGTTGCATTATGTCAAATATTATCTCATGGTCCAACGTCATATTGTGATAACCATGGTAACCTTTGTCCAACGTTGTATTCTGATAAAGATTGCCTCAATATAAAAATCAACCATTGTCAACCACCATCAATCACGGTCAACCTTCGTCAAGCAGAGTCCAACGTTGCATTGTGAGAAATATGCTATCAATATAAAAATCGATCATGGTCAACCATGGTCAACAATGCTCCAATAGTTCATTGTGACAAAGATTATCTCAATATGAAAATCAAGCATCGTCATTCATAGTCAACGATGTTTGTTTTAGGGTTTATAATTTTTATCTTAGGGTTTATATAACTCAGGTTTATAATATTAATCCCTTGGTTTTATTAATCTAAGGTTTCATATTCTTAGGGTATAATAATATTGATATGGTTTATAATATCATACCTAGGGTTTAATATAAATCCCTTGGGTTTATAATATAAATTCATTATGTTTATTAATCCCTTGGATTTATTAATCCCTTACGTTTATAATAATTCCAATATGGGTTTGTGAAAAATATTTTCTCTATATGGAAAGCAATCATGGTCAACCATGGCCAACCATGGTCAACCATGGCCAACCATGGTCAATCATGGTCAGCCATGGTCAACCATGGTCCACATCGCTCAAGCATGGTCGACCATGGTCATTTACAGTCTACGATGGTCCTACACCACATTGTGAGAAATATTGTCTCAATATGAATGTCAACCATGGTCAAACACAGTCAACCGAGGTCCAACATTGTATTTTGATAGAGATTTTCTCAATATGGAAATCAATCATGGTCAACCATTGATCAGGTGATCAATTTTAAGCTCAAAAATTAAAGTGCCTAGAACTTCTTGAAATCAATACCTAATCAAAGCGCTCACCGATCTAAATCCAACGCAACTTGAATCACTCAAAACTAATATTGTATGCTCCCGATATCACTTCTGACCATTTTCCCAAACAGGCAAAAATTTTGCACATACATAGACTGTGCAGTACATATGTTGATTGGGCAAGGTGACTGTGTAAGTTGATTGTACATATTTGGTCAATGGCAAGTTGACAAGTTTCCAAGTGTGATTGGTTTGAATTTTTGGTGTTTTGATTGGTGGTTTTTGTGGGCCAATAACTAGGAGCCACGTGGCCTCCCCACAGTGGACAAAAATTTGTTTTGGGAAAAACTATCCCCCATAAGAATCAAACACAAGACTTCCAAGACACAATTCTGATGACCCACCACCATGGTTGCGCTATGTTACTTGTTAACTATATTTCAAAAGGCATATTTAAGTTATATGGTGCGCACATATGGGGGAAGGGGCTAGGGCTAAGCCCTAGCCCCTGGCCACCCCATGCCCACGAGACCATAGGCAGGGAAGCCAAGGGCTAGAGCTTAGCACTGGCCCAAGGTCTTGGTGCCACAACAACACAGCCCATATGACCACAACAAAACCAGGCACTAACAATTAGAGGGTGGGGAGGAAAGGGCCTAGCCCACGACCTTGTCCACAGCATACAACCCTCGACAGAGGCTTTGAGGTGCACTAGGCAGAAGGCACTAAGGCAAGGCCTAGACCTAGGTCTGATGGACCCAACATGACCACGGTGTGGTGGGGTCCAGCCCAAGGTCCGATGGACCTCATGTGACCTTGGCATAGAAGATAAGGAGCGTTATGGGAAGGGAAGGAGGTTATCCCAACCCTTGGACCCATGGCGCCCATGTAATCTCTCGCCCAAGTTTTAAGGGGCCTAACCATTTGAGGTGGTAATTAGGGCCTAGCCCTAGGCACCATGCATCCATATGGCCTAGTTTTTTGGTCTCAAGGCGTTAAAGGCTAATTTAAAAGTTCAACAGAATGCACTTGCGGAGGGAAAAAATGTTTCTTCGTTAGTGATTTTCGGGGAGAATTTGTAAGACATATAGCCATAAGGGTGAATTTCTAGGATGCTTAATAGTCAAGTTTATGAGAGATTTTGGAAGCTCATAACTTTTGGAGTTAGCCAGAAGGGCGAATTTGTAGGATGGTTAATAGTCAAGTTCAGGAGAGAGCTTGTAATCTCATAACTTTTGGAGTTTAAATCTAAATGGAGCTAGGAAAGAGGCTACTTAGGGGTTTTGGATGTTATGAATCCATTGGTAACCTTTAATTTCTGATTTGACCACATCTACTTAGTATTTTTATAGGTTTGAGACTAAAGGTGTATGGATCAACGATGGTTTGGAAGTAGTTCTGGAAGTTATTTGGGCATGGAGAATACCTTGTAGGGGTATCCTCACTTCTAGAAGGCTACTACAATAGTTATAACCAACAAGGTTCAGCTCAGGTTCAACTTCCCTTAACATGAAGTTTTTATTATGTGCATCAAAGTGGAATTGAAGGGTTCACATGATTTTTTTAGCTCATTTTAGTTGAAATATCTTATATTTGTAGGAGATGTTTTGAGTTGGTTCTATTGTGAGAGTTCTTTGTAGGAGAACATTACCTTGTAGGGGTAATAGCCACATATTTATTTGTAGCAAATTCTTATGTACTTCATTGATACTAAATATATGAGTGGTCTAGTCATCTTGACAGACTTGGAGATGTAGCCCAAGATGGGTGAACTTAGTCAAAAAACCTTTTGTCTTGCTCTTCTGTATGCCTACATGGATTATGTGTTGATATGTTCATTATGTTAAGTTACATATGAATATTGATTCATGATTTGAAGATTCATTGTAAAACCTGTTGTTTCAAGACCCATTTTAACCTTGCAGAGCATTGACACAGTCCTAAGTTTTGTTTTATTTTATTTTGGAAAAGAGGAAGAAATCACCTAATACAATTTCATATCAGTTAGGTATCAGAGCACCACTTGACCAAATTGCAAGAATGTGCAGCAAAAAGAATCTTCAAGAGCTAGAGGAGCAGAATTTGGCTATTTGGATGGAGAACATAAAATTGAGAAGGATGTTGGAGATAGTTGAAGAGGAGAAGAGACACATGTGCTTTGTATTGCAGCAAGCTATTGATGAGCAAGTTGTAGAAATTTCAACTGGTGCATCAGCAAGCGAAGCCTCTAAAATGAGGCAAATATGTGGTCATCATTCAAATAATGGTTTTGGACCATATGTGGAAGATGTTTCATGTGCATTTTTCAAACATCTTCAAGAAGCACACCATATGATGGTGGACAAGTGTAGGTGGCTAGAGTAATCTACAAGTTGGCCATCATCGTCATCATCAAAAGCTAAAAGGATGAATGAAAAATTTAAGGAGATAATTAGCATCTCCGGTTCCACTCCTTTCGTTTATATGCATAACAACTCTTTTGCAGCGTTCGAGCAACATGCCAAGGGCATAGGTATAAAGTTGCTTTCCAATATGGGATATGAAGGTGGAGGCCTCGACATAAATGGCCAAGGTAATACCAATCCAATTAAGGTTGAGGAGAGACTAAAATATATGGGATTGGGATACGATCAAAACAAGTTTGGAGAATGCTCAAAACAACTACAGGTAAATCAAACATCTAAGCATGAGAGCTCCCCACCTTGTGATGACCGTCAAAGCTACAACTCTAAAGACATGTATAACTCTCGAGAGTGCTTTCTAGTACTGGAAATTTTGAATACTTGTGGAATCAGTACCCTTGTACATTTTGTGATGCTTTTGACCATTGTGTGGTTTTATGTGAGCAACGTATGATAATGGTTAAATGAATAAATCAAAATTTGGGCATCAAGCATAAGGAATTTCTTTCACATGAGAGAACTTCTATGTCAACAAACAAGAAGAAGTTTTTCTATGCTCATTGCAATGTGCATGGACATGACATTAAACGATGTTGGTAGTTGCATCTGGAACTTCATTCAAAGAAAGGTAAAGATATTATGTTTCATAATGCAAGGGCAACAAAATGTGGGAAAGAGGACTCTCCACAATCATAATTGACCTTCAAGACAAAATGGTGCAAGAAGAGAACCCATAGGCCTAGGAGAGGCAAAGTTAAGGTACACTTATTGTAAAGTTGTTTTGTAAAATTTTGTAAAATACTTGTTGTCATTACCTGTTTAGGTACTTTTGTAAAGTGAACATTATTGTCACTATGTTCAACAAGTACATTTTTTTCATTGGTGTATGTATTTCCTCGTTATAAGTCCGCATGTTCAAGGACTTTTGTGAATGTACAAGATTATCGTTCAAGGTTGTGTACAAATTATCATATGTTCACTGACACAAGTATTCAATTTGAAACTTGTGTGAATTGAATCTTTGTTCTTAAGATTATATTAGATGACTATGTATTGTAGGCAAGGTCAATCATATCATGGAAAATTTTACAGCAGTGCACTTCTCATGTACAAGATCAGCTTGAAGACATTAAAGAAAGTTTATTTTTCTTCTGAATTCCTATTGGGGTCAAGTTTGTCCTCAACAGTTTAGCCTTCAAGATGAAGTGTTTTTGGAGTCATGCAAATATGAGGGTAGAGAAAATGTTTAGATTCCACTCATCAATATTTTGTTCCTACAATAGAGATAAAAATTATGGCTCAATTCTTAACAAGAAGGATGATAATGATGATGATAAGTGAAGTGCCTTGATTGGGGCTTGAAGGGCACCAATTGAAAAATTGGTATTTTGGATTGAGTTGTTAGTTGATTTTAAGTTCCAACCTCTTCATATTGATTAGGGAAGTAAACTTTTGGAGTCCAAAAGTTCCTAGTGGGGAGGTGTGATTATGTGATCAATTTTAAGCTCAAAAATGAAAGTGCCCAAAACTTCTTGAAACTAGTGCCAAAATGAAGATCTATTTAATCTAAATCAAATGCAACTTGAATTTCTCAAAACCAATATCAAATGCTCTCGATATTTTCTTCTGATCGTTTTCCCAAAAAAGTAGAATTTTTACAGGCACGCTGATTGTGCTGGTTGTACATTGATTCGGAAGGGTAACTATACATATTGGGCCAATGGCAGGTTGAAAAGTGTCCAAGTGTGATTGGTTCAAATTTCTTGTGTTTTAATTGGTGGTTTTTTTGGACCAATAACTGGGAGTCACGTGGCCTCCCCATAGTGGACTAAAATTTTTTATGGGAAAAACTAACCCCCACAGGAATCGAACGCAAGACCTCCAAGCCACGAGTCCAATGACCTATCACTATAGTTGCATTATGTTACTTGTTAACTATAGTGCTAAGGGAATATTTAAGTTATATGGTGTGCGCATATGTGTCCCACGAGACCGCAAGTGAGGAAGCCAAGGGCTAGGGCTTAGCCTTGGCCCAAGGACTGAGCACCACAATAACGCAGCCCACCGAACCACAAAAGACCCTAGTGCCAATAGTCGAAGGGGGTGGTCTTTCCCATAGCATATAACCTTCAGCGGAGGCTTTGAGGCACGCTGGGAAAAAGGCGCCAAGGCAAGGTCTAGCCCCATGTCCGATAGAGTCAATGTGACCACAATGTGGAGATTAAGGAACTCAGCGGAGGTGCTGATATGTGGCAGCCAACCCTAGGTCTGATGGACCTCATGTGAAGGGTCTCGGAGGGAAGGACGGGTGTTTAGCCCATCCCTTGGCCCTGTGTCTCCCATGTAACCACTTGCCCATGTTTTAAGGGGCCTAACTCGTGGGGGCAAGCATTAAGGCCCAACCTTTGGCCCCATGCATCCATATGGCCTAGTTTTTCAGTCTCGGGGTGTTAGATGCTAATTTAAAGGTCCAACAAAATGCACATGCAAAGGGAAAAACTTTTGTTCCGTTATAAATTTTTGGGGCAGATTTGAAGGTTAGTTAGCTAGAAGGGTGAATTTGTAGGATGGTTAACAGTTAAGTTCATGAGAGAGATTGGAAGCTCATAACTTTTGGAGTTGTTATCCAAAAGGATCTTAGAAAGAGGTTGCTTAGGGGTTTTTTAATGTTCTAAATCCATTCAAAACCTCTAATTTCTTATTTGAGCACATTTATAGATTCTTTTTGTAGATTTGATACTAAATGTGTATGGATCAGTCAATGTTCAAAAGTAGTTTTGGGAGGTATTTGGGCAGGGAAAAGACCTTGTAGGGGTATTCTCACTTCTAGAAGGCTACTACAATATTTGTAACTAGAAGGGTTTAGCTCAAGTTCAAGTTCCCTTAACATGAATTTTTGATTATGTGCTTCAATGTGGAATTGAAGGGTTCACATGGTGTTTTTAGCTCATTTCAGTTGAAGTATGTCATCTTTGTAGGAGATGTTTTGAGTTGTTGTTGTTGGGAGAGTTCTTTGTGCGACAAAATTAACTTGTAGGGGTAATAGCCACATATTTATCTACAGCAAATGTTTATGTACCTCATTGATACTAAATATATGAGTGGTCTAGTTATGTTGATATGCCTGGAGATGTAGACCACGAGGGGTGAACTCCGTTAACAAACCTTTTGTGTTGTTCTTATTTATGTCTAGATGGATTATGTGTTGTTATGTTCATTATGTTAAGTTACATATGAATATTGATTCGTGATTTGAAGAGTCATTGTTAAACCTATTGTTTCAAGGCCCATTTTAACCTTGCAAAGCGTTGACACGGTCCTAAGTTTTGTTTTATTTTATTTTGGAAAAGAGGAAGAAATCACCTAATCCAATTTCAGATCAACCATTGTTAATAATTATGGTCATATTGTGATAAATGTATTATCATGGTCTGACATCACATTTCAAAAACCATGGTCAACTATGGTAAACCATGGTTCAACGTCACATTGTGACAAAGATTGTGTCAATATGAAAATCAACTATGGTCAACCATGTTTATTTTAGGGTTTATAATATTTATCTTAGGGTTTATACTTTGGGTTTATAATATTTATCCCTTAATATTATTCCCTTGGGTTTATAATCCCTTGTATTTTTAGTATTAATCCATTGTGTTCCTTACTTCCTTGGGTTTAATATTATTTCCTTGTGTTTATAATACCTTGGGGCTTTAGAATTAATCCCTTGGGTTTAGCGATCATGGTCAACCATGGTCCAGCATCACATTGTGACAAATATTTTCTCAACAGAAAAGCCAACCAAAGTTGCATTGTGACAAGGATTGTCTCTATATGAAAATCAACCTTCTTCCAACATCACATAGTGTTAAAGATTGTCTCAATATTAGAATCAACCATGGTCAATCATGGTCAACCATGGTGACATTGTGACAAAGATTGTTTCTTGGTCCAACGTCACATTGTGACAACCATGGTCATCCATGGTTAACCATGGTCCAATGTCCCACTGTAACAGACATTGTGTCAATATGAAAATCAACCACGGTCAACCATGGCCCAATGTCACATTATGACAGACATTGTCTCAGTATGAAAATCAACCATGGTCAACCATGGCCAACCGTTGTTCAATGTTGCATTGTGCCAAAGGTTGTCTTAATATGAAAATCAATCATGGTCAACCATACTCCAACGTTACATTGTGACAAAGATTGTGTCAATATGAAAATCAACAGTGGTCAACCATGGTAAACCATGTTTATTTAAGTGTTTATAATATTTATCTTAGGGTTTATATACCTTGGGTTTATAATATTTATACCTTGGGTTTAACATTATTCCCTTGAGTTTATAATCCCTTCGGTTTTTAGTCTGAATCCCTTGGGTTTAATATTATTTCCTTAGGTTTAAAATACATTTGGGGTTTAAAATTAATCCCTTGGGTTCATCAATCTAAGGGTCCATCTCTGTTCAGTTAATCAATCCCTTGGTCTAACGTCATGTTCTAACAACCATGGTCGTCCATGGTCAACCGTGGTCCAATGTCGCATTGTGACAAATATTGTATTAATATGAAAATAAACCATGGCCAACCATTGTACAATGTTACATTGTGACAAAGGTTGTCTCAATATGAAAATTTGTCATGGTAAACCATGGTCAATGATGTTTATTTTAGGGTTTATAATATTTATATTTGGGTCTATGTAACTTGGGTTTATAATATTTATCCCTTGGGTTTAATATTATTCCCTTGGGATCTTAATATTAATCCGTTGGGTTTATTGTTTCCTTTCGTTTATAATATTTATCTTAGGGTTTATATACCTTGGGTTTATAATATTAATCCATTGGATTTAATATTATTCCCTTAGATTTATAGTACCTTGGGATTTTAGAACTAATCCCTTTGGTTTATCAATCTAAGGGTTCATATTCCTAGGCTATAATATTATTCATAATATTTTTTATTCCCTTGGGTTTTTTAATATCAATCCCTTCGGTTTATTAATCTAACGATTCATATTCCTAGGGTATAATATTACTCAAAGTGTTTATAATATTAATAACTATGTTTAATGTTAATCTTTGTGTTTATAATCATTGTCAACCATGGTCCAACCTCACATTGTTATAAATATTTTCTCAATATGAAAATCAACCATTGTCCTACGTCGCATTGTTACAAAGATTGTCTCTGTATCAAAATCAATCATGGTCAACCATGGTCCAACATCGCATTGTGACAAAGATTGTCTCAATATGACAATTAACCATGGTTAACCATGGGTTTATAATATTTATTTTAGGGTTTATATACCTTGAGTTTTTAGTGTAAATCCCTTGGGTTTATTATTTCCCTGGATTTATAGTATCAATCCCTTAGGTTTATTAACATAAGTCTTCATATTCATAGGGTATAATGTTATTCATAAGGTTTTTAATATTTCTATATAATAATAATCAATATAACTTATAATCAACATATTTTATTAAATTATATTTAATATTATTTTTTTATTTATAAAATAATAATCATTATTATTTATTATATTATTATTTTGAATTAATTATAATCCATTATTAATAATGAATGAATTAATATGTAATAATTAAAATCTATTTTAATAAAAATTAATTATTTAAATAATTAACAAATATTTTATATAAGGAATTTTAGACTTCTGTGATCCATAACATTGTTTAGAGAATTTTCGGCGAAGTCCACATAGATATTCCTTTTGTCAACGGCGTTTCGAACCAACCAGTGTGGTTCATCGTCAGGACAAGTTGAAGATCCAATCCAACTTAGCTTGTTAAATAGTATGTGCAGAGACTCCAACGGCTATATTGCCAATAGCTAATTCTGACCTAATGACCCAAGTCAAACCAATAATATTCTTGTTAAATTTAATTTATATTAATAAATATAAATATTAAAAATATTAATACACTAATTTAGCATGTTAGATTTATAGTATAGCATATATTAAGTAGATGCCTATGGTGTATATCAACAACATTAATAAATGTGGTTGATATACACGATAGGCGTCAACTTAATATATTCTATATAATAAATACCACATTATTTTGTGGTGTATTATATATAATCCTATATAATATATATAATATATATTATATTAATTTTTTATTTTTATTACACCTATATTATAAATATATATATAATTGTTATTGTATTAGTTTCTTTATTTTATTTGAGACTCAATATATTGTAAATTATATGTAGATATTATTACAATATATTATAAAAATATAATATTAATTATTTGATATAATTTTTTTGTATTATAATATGATAAGTAAATATATTGCAAATTTTTTGCATTATAATGTAGTATAAATATGTTTTTTTTATGAGTGATCGAAGACTTCCATAGTGATTCATATTGTTATAGATTTCTAGAAGGGCACTCTCTAATATAAGTGATATGTCCAATGTTTCGGAAGGAAACTCCATCTATCATCAGGGACCAAAGAGAGCCTTCAGAGTAAACGAGTGCTGAAACACCTTTATATAGGAAGCTATCTCGATTATGTATTTGTTGATTAATGGTTAACAGGTAGAGAATATATTAGAAATAATATTTGGTTAGTCACATAATGATTGAGATTGGTTAATTTTGGGCCAAGAGTTGAACAAGAAGGATAAGGAAATTAGAATTTTTACTAAAGGGATGAAGGAGGGGATAGTTGAAACAAATTTTAAATTAAGGATAGTAGATTAACAATTAATACATAGTTAACATTCAATAAATAATTAAAATTAAATAATAAAACAAATAAATTCATATAAATAATTTTCGCAAATGGAAATTCTATTGAAAAAAATTTCATTGGTTTCTCTTCGTTCATATAAATTAAATAATGATGGAAGATTATTAATTAAGGAACAAGATTTTAATAAGAATGACTAAGAGAATTATGTTAAAAAGGAATTAATAAGATATAGTTTTTTAAAATTAATTAAAAAATTGAAATTACAAGAATAATTTTTAAAAATGGAACCTAGATAAATTAATGCCATATAAAAATTATATGATGATTAAATTAAGGATTATTACGATGAATGGAGGTTAATGGATCAATACAGAATTTCTTATTTTATGGATGATGGATAGAAAATAGAGCTGGGAAATTAAAGAGGCTAAGAATTAAGGAAGAGAGGTAATAATAAATTTTGCAAGGATGAGAGGTAAGCGACACTTTGAAGATGAATAGAAATTTATTCAAGAGATAAAGAGAACACCAATTAATTAACCTGGCGACCAAGAGGGAGGGAAAAGAAAGAAGAAGAAAAAAATGAGGTACAATGGAAGGGGGGTAGAGATCAGGGCTAGGTCAAGAGTCATGGGTGAGATGGTAGATGACACGTTTCCAGGATTGGTTGAGCTTGTAACCATCTTCCCTATTAAAATTCTCATGATTTTTTTCTATTTCGAGGACTTATTATATAATACGAGAGTGGTAAAAAGGGGCAAAAACAATAATTTTTTATTGATTGAAACAAATTAAGTGATTGGACCTATATAAGTGCTTTGCAATGGCAGACTTTGACAGACAGTTATGGTTGGTTTCAGTAATATGTTCCTTGAGGCAAGATTTGAACGGTCGATCATTTTGACCAATATAAGACTTACCAAAAGAACACGATATTTTATAAACCCCTGATCCTAGGACTGGATCTTATAAGTCTTTGGGTGAACGTAACAATTGTTTGAGGGTTTTGTGTGGTTTGAACACAGTTTTATGCTTTTCTTAGCCAAAATATTTGCAATAATATCAGTGGTCCCTTTAATGTAAGGGAGGGTGGCTTGGCCAGAAGAGGGAGAGGGGTCTGATTTTCTGGGTTTAGGGTAAGCAAAATACTGGAGTGCCTTGGACATATGAGTGTAGGAATAGCCATTATCTTTGAAAGCCCTAACTAGATGGGATTTTTCAGCTGAGAGAGATTAGGGGGCAAAGGTATTTAAAGCTCTTGAGAAGAGGGTTAAGAGAATACCAGACTTTTGGGATGGCTGGTGATGAGAACGAGAATGGATATAATGGTTAGTATGCATCTTTTATCTATAGACTTGATGAGAGAGGGAGCCATTGGGGAGGTGAGTAACAAGCACATCTAAGAAAGGGAGGGATTTATTGGATTCAATTTCCATAGTGAACTACATAAATGGGGAGATGCTATTGAGATGGGACTGAAAGGCATCAAGGGTGTGGCATCCATATTGCCAAACAACAAAGGTATCATCAACAAATGAGGACCATCATTTGGGTTTGAGATGGCAAGAGTTGAAAGCTCTAGATTCAAAGTGTTCCATAAAGATGTTAGCCACTACAGGAGATAGGGGTAGCCTATAAAGCTCCCAATGTGCACTGATGACCCCGTGGTCATGGACATAGTGTGAGTCTCATGGCCATATTGTTCACCCATAAGAAGAGAGAGTTGATGCAGAGTGCCAAGGAATTTCTTGAAGAGCAGGTTCTGGAGAATTTTGCGCTTAGGAAGGGGATTTCGATGAGTGACGCACACAATCTGTTGTCTATGGAAAATGAGAAGGTTAAACAGAACCCATAAGAACATGTGGAAATAAAAAGTCTTCTATCCACTATCATATAACACTACGACAAATTAGGTGTTAGAATGCTTATGGAAAAGACTTTTAATGTTCCGAGTTTTTATTAAATAATTCTTATGATTGGGTTCAAAGGCATAACGAACCATACACCAAATATTTGTATCCATAAAGATTGGAGTGTTTTTATATAGTTTTTTTTATTTGCATTTCATAATTTTAAAAAAAATAAGGAAGGTCATCATTAGTTTGTTATATGTGAAAAATAATAATTTTTTATTAAAGGAGGTTCATTTTTTCATTTTATTTTTAAATATGTATTAATTAAACCATTATATTGTAAGTGGAGTATTTATTTTTGAGGCATGAATTTTATTGAGAAGAGAGATAGTAGCATTAACTGACATGGAGAAGTTGAGTGGGGTCTAATTTTTCCCTATAAAAATCATAGATGGACGATATATTGATTTTAAAAGATCAACATTTTCTGATTGAGGGTATAGCAAAGAAACCCTCATCTATGACTAATGAAGAATGGAATAATATAGATAGAAAGGTGATTGCTACAATCTGCCAATCACTATAAGGAAAAGACCTAGCGAAGGTTTTTGTGGAGGCTCCAATAAAAATAGCCTAAAAATTTGTTTGTAGCAGAGTTCACTAGCGGAGGTGGGTGGGTAGATGATTTAGTGAATTTTTATCTCAATTATTCAATCACTCTAGTTCTTTACAATCCATACATGCACCAAAGATGAATATAACATGGTGCACCATTGATATTTTTTTTGAAATAAAAAGCCATGGTGCGCTAAATACCAAAATGCATCGGTGCTTGAGTATTTGCTAGCATCGAACTGCTTCATATATTAAAATGTATTGGTGTTATTTGACAATGATGTCCGACTATGGAAAATGTATAACAATTCACTATGGCATCTTATAAAGTGTACTGATAGACGATTTTTATTTTCTAAAACAAGATCGGTGTTATTATGAAACCACAACACTGGTGTGTTTCCAGTATATGTGGCTTTCCTTGAAGGTATGACCTCTATCCATTTTGTGAAATAGTCTATGGCAATGAGGATCCTTTTGTGTTGGGCAGAGGAGGGTGGGTGAATTTCATCAATGAAGTCTAAACCCCATTGTTGAATAGGTATTTCAATAGAGATTGGCTTGAGGGGTAAAGGTAAAAGATTTTTCTTTCCCTCAAAAAATTGACATTTATGACAAGAGGTCACATATTTCTTAACATCAGAAAACAAGGTAGGCCAGCAGAAACCATATTTAAGGATTTTATCTACATTGGTCTTCCAGTAAAGGTGTCCTCCATAGTCACTTGCATGAAACTCTTGCAACACCTTGTCATATTCATATTTTAATAAGCAATTAAGAAGAATAGCTTCATCATCTCTCCAAAACAAAGCATTGTCTAATATACAAAATTTCGAGGATTTCATCTTTAAAAACCTGCTTTTAGTTCTTGATAATTCGGGTGGAGCTTGTAAGTTCTGTAAAACATAAATAATATCAACATACTAAGGTGATTCAATAAAGGCCTAGCTGATTAGTGGAGTCGCCATCTCCTCTCCATCATCTATTGCTGCAATAATGTTTATATTGAAGGCTTGACAGTTTGATTCAGCCGTGTGCTTGTCTAAACCTTGGCCTTTGATTAACTTACTAGGTTTGATTTCTATATCGTACTCTAAAATAGTAGCAATACACTTTCCCTTCTTTCAATGTGGACCTTCTTAAGTTAGGATGTCTTTAACTACTAAATTCAGAACGTAGGCCACTATATGAGAATATAAAATGTATACCCTAAAACCCTTAATGTCTTTGACTAAATCCAATGCTAGTTTTCCATTATATTGTATTTTAAGGGGGCATCTCTCAGGGCTTTGCTAAAGAAAGCAATAGGTTGTTCATAGCCCTGGTCATTTTTCTACAATAGAACTGCAGTTATTGTGTGCTCAAAAGCAAAAGAAAACAAGATGAAATCTCTATTAAATTTAGGACTTATTAACACAGATGTTTTAGTTAATGGTAGTTTAATGTTGTCAAAGGATTTTTTACCCTCAACAGTCCATTTTATGGTCGAATATTTTTTCATCATATTGTTAAATGATCTAATTAATTCTGCTAGATTATATATAAATATTCTAAGAAAGTTAATTTTTCCTAAAAAAGCTTGTAATTCTCTAATGTTCCTTGGGTGTTGTATTTGCAAGATGGCTTCTATTCTCGCAGGGTCTATTATTATGCCATGTTTTAAGATAATGTGACCTAAAAACTTTCCTTCTTCTAACCCAAACAAAGACTTCTTGGGGTTTAACGAGATTCCAAATTTCCTACATTTAATCAAAACATGTCTTAGATTCCAAATGTTGATTGTCAGATTTTGAAAAACACTAATGTCATCTAGGTATATCACAAGGAAATCATAAATTTCTTTTGCAAAGGCTATATCCATAGCCCTCTGGAAAGTGGCTCCTGCATTCATTAGCCTAAAAGGAATTTTCACATACATAAATGTGCCCCAAGGAGTAGTGAAGGCAGTCTTAGGTTGGTCATCTGGATGAACCTAAATTTGATTGTAACCAAAAAACCCATCCAACAATGAGATTCTCGTTGATCCAAATACCCTTTGTAAAATGTGATCCATTTTGGGGAGAGGGTAATTGTCTTTTAGTGACACTTTTTTGAGGTTTCTGAGATCCACACAGAGTTTGATCTCACCAATTTTCTTCCTAGTTGGCACCAAGTTTGAGACCCAATCAAAAAACCTAATTATCTTGGCGTCATACATCCTCTGAATTTCTTTTTCAAGTGAAGGTAATAAGACAAGATTGATCCTTCTAAGTTTTTGTCTAAAAGGCTTTTGATTTTCTTTAATAGGGATTGTGTGTTGGATGATGTTAGTGTCATAGGATTTGAGGTCCTCATAACTCCACACAAAAACATCCTGAAATTATTTCAACAACTCAATGTATTTTACTTTTTCAGTGGGAGGCAATGATTTTGAAAGTTTGATCAGTTTAGGATTTTCAGTGGTGCCTATATCACATTCCTCTATATCAAACCTTATTGGTTGCATTTTAGGTTTCCTAGGAACATCATTTGAATCAAATAAATCTTCTAGAGGGGTTAGTCCCTTTGGTAAAAAATTATCTTTGAGATTAATTACTTCAGTTTCTTCACTAATTATTTCATCAATCTCAACTTGTTCTAGGTTATCTACATCTGATCTGGTAAATTTAGTAGGGTTAAATCTATTTATTTCTTCACCTTCTATCTCATTTATTTCTAACTCATCCTTAGGTTCAAGATCTACGGATGTATCAGTATCTATATTTTTATTTACAAACTCTTCTTTTGAAATTAAAAAGTTATTTATCTGTTTATTATTTGAAGATACTTTCCAATTCTTCAAATTGTCTGGAATTGCAGGTCTATGCCTAACTTCAGTACTGTACTAATGGTTAGGTTGGAAGGGTAATTTGCAAGTTCTAGCTAACATTGCTAAACTATGGGCTTGCATATTGTGTTTTCTAGGGATTACTGCAAGCTCTGTTTCTAGGAAAGTATTAAGTATTTCTACAATAGTTCCTCTATAACAACTTAACCTAGGGTCCTTTGTCATATATACAACATCTATGTGTTTTATAATTAGTTTAGAGTCTCCCATAACAAAAACTCTTTTAGTTCATAGATTCCTAACTAGCTTAAGACCTAAAATTAATGCCTCATACTTGGCCATATTATTGTTAAATTTAAAATCCAATTTGTATGCATGGCCTTCTGAGTGATTATTCTCCAAATTATATATCCACACTCCTGCTCCTACTCCAAACTTATTGACTATCCCATCAAATTCAAGATGCCATAATATCTCATGCTCATAGTTTTCACTATCTGGTGCAACAAAATTTTCATCACCTACAGCAATTTGGCCACTTTGTTCATTGAAAATTTTTGAAGTTTGGTTAGTTTCAAATTGTGTAGAAACTGCAATTTCTATTGGTTCTGTATTAATATTGTCTAAGATAGTTTCTTTTGTTTTATCAGCATTATATAGAATAAAAGAATTAATGTCTGAGTGTATGGAGTAGATGGGAAAGTTTTGAGGTCAATCCTGGCTACTTACAATGTATTTCATTAAGGTTTCTCTATATAGTTTCTTAGGTTGTCCAAAAACAAAAATTGTTGCATATGACATATCTAGCTGTAAAGATCCCTAGATTTTGGCTCCCTGTGATTTGGATAATAGCATGGCATATTTTGGTGGGATGTTAGCAACTACAATATCAATAAGGATGCTTTTGGTAGGATATTGGACTAAAGTAACACACAAATCTTTAATCAATCCTAGACACTTTACTTGACTAGAGTCAAATGAGAATAAGTCTTTATAAGGCCTCGTAATGTCTAGGTTTAATTTCTCCATCACTGATTTGGGCATTAAGTTGTGGGAGGCCCCAGAATCCAACATTGCATTGTGTAGAATTTTGTCATGGATACTAAGGCTAATGTAGAACGGTGGTACTCGTCCTTCTAGTGGTGTTCCATTAACATCTTGACCAAATATGAGTTCTAGTTGGTCATCAAACAGGTTAAAATAATCCTCAGATTAGTTCTGTTAAAAGAACTAAAATTTGAAGTTTTGCTATCTTTGCTCCCAGATTAAATGGTGAAGAAACTTTTTATGTTTGAAGATTTTGGATTTTTGAAACAGGGATCTGAGTAGACTTGTCTTCCTTTCCTTTATTGGGGATATCCTTATGTTGATTTTCGGATATGGTGTTTTGAGTTTTATCTACTGGTTCCTTAGGTGGAATAGAGATGGATGGTTGATCAGCAGAAGGTTGATCAGAGGTTATATCTACAATGGTGGGACCAGAAGGATTTGGGTTCTGCCTAGGGAGAATTTGGAGGATCTTTGAAATAGGGGCTTATTTTATTTTCTTTTGTTGATTTTGCACTATTTTCTTGGTTTGGTCGGGGACATCATCATTCTTTCTGCTTCATAGGTTATACTTTTTATGCACTTCAAAGATGGCAGAATCATATCCCTATTTGTAATCAAATGACAGTCCAGACTAGATTTGCAATTGCTGTAGCATATGCAATTCCTGCTCATCTTGGGTTAGAAAAATAGTGTCCTCATCATCTAATCCCATTAAATTGATCTATGCATATTGTTCTAGGTCTTTAGGTTGGGATGTTTCTACATAATTTTCTTGAAAAGGAGGCCTAATGTTCTGATCCGGTACATTTTTCCCAATGTTTTGAGTTTGGTTTTTCTAAAGTTCGGGTTTCTAACTGGAGGTGCTTGTTGGTTATCCCTTTGGGGTTTCCTTTCTATGTTATCTATTCTATCCATTAGTCTTTCCATACTTTTGGCTAAACTATCTATTTTGATGTCATATGGTGAAGCTTCATCTTTAGCAGTTCCTCTCTTTTCATTTCTAACTCTAGCTCTTTTAGCTAACAAATTAGCTTCAACACTAATAGCTACACTTTGTATTTCTTCTAATGTTCAGGGTTTCTTTCCCTAAGTTGGAATGCCATATTTGTTTCAGAACCATCAAGGAACTTTATTAATGCCAAGTCAGGTTGGGGTCTAATATTAACTACGATGGCATTATATATACTATTGAATCTGGTGCAGTAATCTTGAATAGTCTTGATTAGGCCCCCTTCTAATATTTTCATATTCTAAAAGAATTTGTAGGGGATTTTTTTTCTTTTCCGATCTATTCAAAAATTGCTGATGGAATGCTTCTAAGCTATTAGTACTATTATCAGGCAATGCTCTAAACCATTTCCTAACATCACGAGCTAAAGTCTGAGAAAATAGTCTGATTTGAACATCCCCAATATCAATTTCATGTAGTTCAAAGTAATTTGTCATCTTATTGATATGGTGTTGTTCAGTGTAATGTCTTGTGCCATCAAATTGAATGATTTTTCTCTGGTAGTCTGCTGGCATAGCACCAAATGGGGTAGGTAAAACAAGAGGAGCATATATATTTTCCATGGTTGTATGCTGGTAGGGGTTAAGATGTGGATGAAGAGTGGATGAAGAACCAGGAATAGTAGGTGGTGAATGGGAGATGATAGGTTGGTGAGGATGAGTAGGTACAAATGGTGGTGAAGAATGGACTTTGGAAGATATTATTGATGAAGTTGAAGGGAACAATGGTGAACTTAAAGTAATGCAAGATTGTTCAGAAATCTCAGGGGCTGTGGAAGTATTAACAGACGATTGCAAATATTTCATAATGTACTCATCAATGGATTTGTTGGCGTGTTGAACTTAGAGGTCTCCAATGAATTCTGGATCTAGAACAGTTTCATTGAGTGCACTTTCAGATTTTTTTCTAAATAATGGAAGATTAAATGACTCATTAAATGGAAGTTCTTCTAGAAATAACCATTCAATAGGCCATGAATTAGGTTTAACTATAGGTGTCTGATTAACTGAACTTTCTTCTTTTTGGATTTTCTTGAGGTTAGGTTGGGATTATCGAATAGTGGGGCAAGATTTGGGTCTGGATTAGCCCTAGTAAAATGAGTCTTCGTGGAAGCCAGAATTTCAAATTTACTTAATTGTTTTTGTGAGATATTTTTTTTAAAGAACTTCGAAAAAATGACTTTAAGAGGATTAAAATAAAAATTTAGGATTTTACTAAAGCTTTATTAAGACTGAGGATTCAAAGAACCCAATATGGTCGCCACTATGTTATCACTCAAAACTTCCCCCTAGAAGTTTCCAGAAGAAGGAAAGAACCAAGGTAACCACAAACCAATCTTTTAGGTATAGACTCTAGCTAACCTATGACTTAGAGAGGGCTATCTCAATATGATTTAGCTTTGTTTGCCAGGATTTTAGGCTAGTTCTAAAGGTTCGGGGGGTTTTGATTTGTATTGAATGGTTGGATGGTGGAATCCTTAAAACGGATGGATAGATCGATGTATTTGGACCATTCGTCTATGGAGTCAAAGGAAGGCAGTAGAACTGGAATTAACTCACTAAAGGGAGTGTTCAAAGGGCAAGCTAGGAGAGTAAATTTCAAGTCTTCGGGCAAAATGGGTGAAATGATCTTAACCAGGGTGAGAGAGCACTTAAGAATTCTCAGACCGGGATTAAAATGAGGAACAGAGAATAATCATGAACAAAGGGCAACTAAGAATCCTTTGCTATAGATTACAGGGAGACTACCTAAACTAAGGAGCAAACAAGAATTCCTTAACTTAGATAATTAGTAGAAAACATTAAAATGCATAATAGTTAAAACACAGTGCAATGAAGCAAATTCTGAGATATCATTCCATATTATAGCATTCAGATTTCAGATACAATAAAGGTTGTCAAAAATTTTTAAATAAAAATAACAACACAAGAGAAAATACTTGTCTGTACTTCACTCTACACATGAATCCAGTGAAATGTCCTGCCTTTATTCATTAATCTAGCTTGCTGGACCAAACAGTGAATGATATCTTACATCCTTTAATAAAAAAGGTATATAGAAATGTCTAAGAATCCACCCTACATACATTGATGGTGAAAGAATTTATACAAAAACTATTACAAAATATCTCAAAATAACTTGAGATTTATTCTAGGAAATACAAATATCTTCTTGCAAGAAGATAGAGACAGCTATTGAACTATTTCATGATGTCCCCTTTATTGTGGTACTATTGGCATTTATGGTTGGATTTGTAGCCCTTTATGTTGGCTTGCAGTTATGGTCTCTTATGCTGGAATCTTCTTGAATTTTTACCTTTCACCTGATAATCTTTGACCCTGATACTCTTTGACCCTGTTGTCCTGTTTTCATCTCTTTGCCTCAATGCTCTATTTTTACTATGCAGTAACTTTTTATTGTAAACTTCTCACAGTAAATCAGTCATTCTTTCCCACCATTCTGCGTCAGGTAATTTGACGTTCATCATCCTTCGGTTTATCTCATCAGCTTTGGTATACCTAGAGAAATTGGGTTTAGTGATGAATAAGTGGTTAATCTCATGCTTGAGAAAAAACAAGTTCTCAGAGGTGTTATATAAAACATTTCCTATTGGAAGTGATTTTATAGATGAAGTGCTACTTTATTCCTTAGCCAAATGCCTTAGTCTATTTCATAGTCCTACTGTGTCATAAGCTTGTCATTGATGACCAATGGACTAGGCAATCCTTTTTCCCTCAAAATTTGGAATTTGGCCATGAATCTATCAATGGCCACCTACATGTTTTTTCACTTTTCCTCCAAGTTTAGAATTAGGTTCCTCTTGGAAAGAACCTTTCTTATTTCCAAAATAGTTTTCGTTATGTCTTCTATATTTAGCTCCTGAAGCTCATATATGTTTTTTCTATTAAGGAAATGGATGAGTCTATTGGCATCCTCTGGCATGTAACCCAATTCCTCCTTGACTTTCTGAATAGCTATTGTAGATTTCTTTATTCGTTATGTCTATTCAAAAATAACCTAAATAGATGGCCAAATATCCTTGACGGAGTCAATGATATTGGCTCATAACAGTTCCTTGCCTTGCCCAAGGGGTTTCTTTAATGTCAAGTCTTTCTCCAAGGCTTTGACCCTTTCACTCATTCTGTTGGCCTTCTGAGTTTATTCTTTTTCTATAATTTGGGAAAGTTTGTAATCATTTTCCAAAATTGCCACCTTTTCGTTCAGTCTATTCATTTTTGTAGCCTGAATTGACATCTCTTCCATGGCTTTAACTAATTTTGCTACTTTTCCTCCTGATGTACCTGATGTTGATGTAGACTTTGTTGTGACTGGAAGTGCTGTAACAGGTGGAGCTATAGGTGTTAGTGAAGCTACTACTGTAGAATGCACTATTGTGGAGACTGTAGGGATGACATTTGAAGAAGTTGTGGCAATGTTAGTTTGTTTCACTTAGATTAAATTATCCAATTCTTTCTTTGTTTCCTTTAGCTGATCATTGAGCTTTAGGACCAATTCTATCAACTTTTCATGTTTGGTTTGCTTCTCTATGACTTCAAGTGTTTGAGGATGTTGCAGCTAGGGAATTTTCAATTACTTCTTCACTGCAGCAATATCATCGTACTTCTTCTTTATCAGATGCTCAATACCTTTAATATCCTTTGGATTGTGTCCCAATTGAATAATTAAGTCTTCCATGGACTTAATCCCGGTGTCCTTGGCCTGTGAGAAGGTCTTCTCCAACTGAAACTATGCTGAGATGTTGTTTACTGAATTTTGTAGCTGATGGGTAGCTATGGCTTTACCTGTTAGGGTGGAGTATATCATCTCTCCAACCTGTTTATGCAGTTCTATTTGGCCTATAGGATGAATATCTCTTGCCAACACTTCAAAGTCAACCCTCTTGTAATCTGAAGATGTCTTGGGTTGTTGTGTTATAGGTTTGATAAAGGACATCTATAGCTTTCCTTCCTTGATGTCAAAGGCTGACATTAGCCTTGTTTGATTTGTGGGAGTGAGCTTTAGGTATTAAGCATATGTTTGGGCTTTAAGTCTCTCATTTCGCATTTTCATTTCCTTATGCCTATCCTTTATGTCCTTGTCTTTGTCAGCAGTCCTACTAAAGGAAGGCACTTCCACACTAAGTTGCCTTTCCAGCATCTGAGGCTATGATGTGGAAGCCTCTTGTATGTCTTCAGATGGATTTGTGGGCCTGCTTCTGTCTACCTCTGTGTTGGTAATCTGTGCCGATACTTCTGTGTATTCATGTTTAGAGGCCGAATTAAGCCTTTGCCTTTTGCTGTGAATTGCTTCCTCTTGCAAATTAGAGGTGCCCATCCCTGAAGTGGAAGCTCCTTCTCTGCTTCCTTTTTTATTTTTCTCCTCATGCTGAGGAGTTTGCATGACTAGAGGGGTGCTCATGGCTCTTTCTTGCTCTTCTGGTACCTGCAAAAAAGAGCTCTCATCACCCTGCTTTTCCAAATCAATTAGAGCATTTTCTACATCTACCCTTGTGTTGTCATTGTCTTCTAAGGTATTTTCCACACATTCTGTTTAATTTGCATATGCCTCTATCTCTGGTATGCGGTGGTCGATAAAAGGTCCTAGCTTGAACTTTTGCCTTTTCTTGGTAATGAATTTTAAAGGGTCATATCTCCATACAAAACTCCTTTGGAATTTTAGGCTTTGTAGGATTAGGTTTGCCTCTTTCCCTGCCTCTCTAGAATTACATATGAAGGGACCTAACTGATCTTTGATTTTGAAATTGGCCTTCTTATTGGCATTGACAAAGTTGACCTCATTTGCATTAATGATTTTTCTATAATATTCTAAGGCAAACAGCCTCATGGGGAGGTATCTTGGCAACTTATATGGTGCAAGCAGGCAACCATATATTCTAATTTTTGTGTGGTTTTAGTAAAGGTTCCAATCTCCCACTTTGGTTTGCTTGGAAAGTTGGAGGTCTCTTTTTATCTTTGGACTTATCTTAGGTGGAGGATTTCCAGTGAGCATAGTAAAGATTGGATACACAAAAGAATCTATGAAGTCAAAGTATGTATAAGGTGATCTATACTCATGGAAAAGTGGGGTCCAAAAAATGAACCCATTAACATCATAAACATCATAGTTGTTGTTTAGTTGATTACATAAAATATAATAAAAAAGTAAACTGCTAGACTCACTTTATAAGTGGAAAAATAGAAGGAAAGTGCTCTAAATAAAAATTAGCAATATCCTTTGTAGCAAATAGTGGATGATTGTCTTTATTTGGAGCAGATAACATGGTAGTCACCAACCCTCCTGTGCTCGTTCTTGTGATAACGTCAAAATAATCAGCTATACGAACGTCCGGACAGTCAATGTAAGGACCTGCGGTCCAGGTCACCTTCACCATGAGAAGTGCATGCGAGGAGCATGTGAAAAATGCAAAGTGAATGAGCCAAGGATGAGTTTATAAGGTGTTGGGCGAGTTGAGGGGGCGGTCCCACGAGTTGGGTGGGCTGACCCTCCTCCTGGGTGAGACAACACATTGTGAATGAGTTGGCTTAGGTGTTGCACATCAGTCGGCCAGTGAAACAACCTGCCACCCACCCATATATATTAGTGGACGATTTGTGGAGGAAAACCATCATTTGATCATTTGATCATTCAGACAACAAGCTGAGGTTGGAGTGCAAGTTAGCAGTAGGTTGAGGGGTGTGAAGGGTGCAAGGGGATGTGCCTACACTTTGGGCAAACTCATGCAGGAAACTCGGGCAGAAAACTCGGGCGAGGTCGTCGAGCAAAAAACTCAGGTGAGTTCATTTTGGCAAACCGGGCGAGGTCGTCGGGCGACCCGGGTGAAGTTGTTCGGGTGAATGAGTTTGGGTGTTCGGGTGAACGAGTTTGGGCAAACAACATGATCGTGCGACGAGGTGAACGAAGGGTTGGTGAGAGGTGCGGCGATCGTGCAGAGGCGCCGATGAGCTAAGTAACCGAGTTTGCTGAAAATTGGAAAATTGGCTGTGTAAATTTGGGGTTTCCCAAGATTTAACTTATACTTATAAAAGAAGGCTATATATATTGATTCTGGCAGACTCATATTGAAAGGAGTTGCCCTTCCCTTTATAATGTTGTGCATTTCTCTTGTATAATGTTGCTTATGTGAATGTTATGGGCTTTCACTGCATAAAGGACAAAGATAATACTTGGTAATGAAAAATGAACTAAGTATGGAATGTTAGGCATAGTCTACAATTGTAAGTATTGGTGAAAAGAAAACAATTGGTAGTGCCGCACCTCGCCTAACACGGTTGGAAGACTACCGTAGGCTTGGGGGCGTGACAATAGGGGAGGGGCCATCGAAGCACTGATGACAAGTAGAGAACAAGATCTGATTGGAGGGGAGCACGAGGGAGAGACATCGGGAGAGGAAGAGGACAAAACGTTGGGGCGGAATTCAATTTTGATGTCTTTGGCCAAGTGCTTGAGGGAGGAGAAGGAGTGGCTTTGGAAGGTGGAGAGCTCTTCCATCTATCTCGTGGCTTTCACTTTCTCCTGAGCTCTCTCCTTGAGCTAGCGAGCAAGGAGGTTCGAGAGGGCTTGAAGCATTAGACGACCTCTACAAGTCTCTTCAAATGGGATTTGGAATTCTATAGTCAAAAAGGGCAGCAATAGAGGCTTCATAAAAGGTGGTGGGGGGACGCCCACAAACACTACCTCTACTAGGGCATCATCCCCTTCCTCTCTCGTTGTTCATTGTTGGGCGGAGAAGACCAACATCGTAGAGTTGGAGCAAGATGAAGGGAATCTTGAGGAGAATGACCAAGGGAAGATATTTCGTGGAGGCCATATTCCTTGGCATTTTATTGTCGGATTAGACAAGTGGGAGAGCATGGTATGGGGCCTATGGATGCCCGTTAGAAAATTTAAGGTTCATGTCTACCACTTGTTGGTAGATTCGTGTTAGGTGGTGACCGTCACTAAGCTAGGGAGTTGTGTCAATTCTCCCACATCTAGGGGGACATTTCTATCTACTTAAAAGGGTAGTAATATTTACCTTTTCATTAAACATAAATTCTAAATGTTTATTCAATAGCTTTCTTTCAATGTTTGAACTTTTTCATTCTCTAATAAATTTATATAATATCATCATAACTACAGTGAATACCATAGTTCTAATATATAACTTTTTATTTAAATGTACTTTTCATTCATTATATAAATTTTTTATTATAAATGTTTTATTATAATAGATTATTAGTACTTCTTTTCTTTTTAACTGATAATATGTAATAAATTTATAATCTCATAGCATATTAAGTACCAATACTTATTTTAATTTATATTATTCTTAATTTTATATTTTACTTATTTATATGTATCTATATCATTGTAAAATGATAATTATAGTTAAAATAATTTATCTTATTATCATAAACCATGTTGAAATTTTATATTATATTATATATATATATTATACTATATTCTATTTATTTTATATTTATATCTATTTGTCAACATATCACTATACAATGTTTTTTACATAGAATAGAAATATATTAGATACATATTTCCATTTCAATATATTTATAGTCAAAATATTATGTAAAAAGTGAAAAATAACATTCTTAATATATAAATCTTAATAATATTATATTATAATATGAAATTAACAAACATATAGTTTTTTTAATAATATTTTAATTTTATTTTGTTTACTATTTTAAATTATTAAATAATATATTTAATATTAAGAGATTTGATTTTTTTATTTCTTAAATATTAAATAATTATTTAAAAATATTTCTTAAATATCAAAAGAAACCATACCTCAATAGATTTTAAACCATTCATGAATATTTTATTTTTAACTATGCCTTATATCTTAACATTATTAAATAAACCATGATATCAACTATGATGAGAGGAAAGAAAATATTCCTTCTTTCATAGTTTTTTTTTTTGGATATTTGTATGAACAAGGATAAAAGGAAAGAAAATATTCTTCTTCTGTTTTATATTAGTATGATGAGAATCTATAGAAATTTATCCGTTAGAAATGAGAGCAGCTTTATGAATGAGTTGTTTTCTAAAATTATTCAGAGGAAAGACAGAATGTATACAGTAGTCTTAGATAATTAAAAAACAAACTGTTTTAAATTTGTAAGCTATATACAATGGAAACCAAGAAATGAGGGCAACGCTATCAATGAATTGTTTTCTAAAAACAATTTGTTTTTAAATTTATAGGCTATATACAATTGAAACCAAGAAATGAGAGCAACGCTATCAACGAATTGTTCTCTAAATGATTCTGAGGAAAGACACAATATATACAGTTCTCTAGGTAATAATAAAAACAAACTGGTTCCTATGTATAGGGTATATACAGTGGAAATCAAGAAGTTGTGGGAGTAGCATAGCGTATATACAGTGGAAACCAAGAAGTTGTGGGAGTAGATATCCTACTCATCCCAAGCCCTTAGTGATTTGATTTGATATGTCGATAGAATTTGATCTGATTTTTGATTGATCAGAGACATCTCGGATAAACTCAATACCTTTATTTTTGTTCATGTTTTTCTATACGTGATTAAAAACAGCACCAAAAGGTATTGCGGATCTAGTCAACAAGGGAAATGTGGAAAGCTGACTTCGGACATTAAACTTCATTAAAGTATTATTGAATGCCATTAAAATGGATTGTCGTGAGTATAGGAATTGGGATAGTGGTTTTCTGCAGGTAAGAACAGGAGCATATAAAATGTGGGCTGTGTGCACAGATGTCGTGTGGTGAGGGGAGGGTGTCACATGTAATATTTAATGGCTTAGAATAAATTTAATCAACCTGTAAGTTGATAAAACGAATTTTTTATTCAGTAGTTAAGAGGTAGAAGCGATGTTCATATTATAATAAGATGGGGGGCTAAAGCCATGCACAGACCACATGCCCCACTTACCCATGCGCGCGGCCTCTCCCGCCCAACCCAAAACGACCCAACTTGGGGGCAGTGGGTATTGGGCATTTCCAGTGCGCACAGCGATCCTTTTTAGTCCGCTAGATTTTGGGCCAAAAAAGAGGCTCAGACCGGGGGATAATTAACATCGATGCGTCTATGGCTACAGCGGATCAAGGCGGCGCTCAATCTCTGGATGACAGTAATGCAGGAGCTGGCATCAATGGCTCTCGCGACAGAAAAATTAGCAACAGTGAAGCCGAAGAAGGGCGCGGGGATCACGGAGCCCTGATACGGCGACCCAGGGGCAGGCCCGCGGGATCGAAAAATAAGCCGAAGCCGCCGATTATCATCACCCGCGACAGCGCCAACGCGCTGCGCGCCCAGGCGCTGGAGATCGGCAGCGGGTGCGATGTGAACGAGAGCGTTGCCAATTACGCCCGCAGGAGGCAACGCGGGGTCTGCATCCTCAGCGGCACCGGTACTGTCACTAACGTCACGCTACGGCAACCGGCGGCTCCCAACGCGGTCGTTACTCTGCACGGACGCTTCGAGATCTTGTCACTCTCCGGTTCCTTCCTGCCCCCGCCCGCGCCCCACACCGGGCTCACCATCTATCTCTCCAGTGGTCAGGGTCAGGTCGTCGGCGGCAACGTGGTCGGGCCACTTATCGCCTCCGGACCTGTCATTATCATGGCCGCCTCGTTCCTCAATGCCGCCTACGATCGGCTCCCGCTGGAGGACGAAGAACCCCAGGCGCAACCTCTGCAAATAACGCAGCCGCCTTCTCAGCAGCAGCAGAATCAGCAAAATCAGTCCTCCGCGCCCATGACTGCGCACCCCATCTCCGAACACGCCGCCAACATCAACATGCCGCTCTTCAACCTTCCTCCTAATCTTCTCTCCAACGGATTGCCGCCCGATGCCTACCCGGCTTGGCACCCCGGCCGCCCTCCTTATTGATATTCAAACTTTGTTTCTTTCTCCTCTAGGGTATCTTGAAATTGCTTCTGCTTCTGCGATCGTCAAATCTGCGGCTTTTGCCCTTTTGTACTAATCACATTTAACTGCAGTGGTTACCTCTGCAACGAGGTGAGCGCATTTAATTTCTATTATTTCGATGCAGTAGGACGAATATATATATGAACCTCACAGCCACTAAATCAGTAGCTTGTTTCAGAAATTAGCGAATGAAAAATTATTCATAAACTTCTTGATTTCTTGTTCGATCTTAGAATTTGTTACTTCTAATAGGAAAATGCCTGAATATATCAATCAGATAATTTTTGAGCTATTTTTAACCTAATAAACGTTACAATAATTTATTTTCTTCCTTCTTCTTACTAATTTCTTTCTTTCTAATTACTTTAAACTGTAAACTCTAGTGTAGTGATGGCCTCTGCAACTCAATGAGCACACTATTATTTCCATTTACTAGACAAAACACATAAAAATCACAGCTACCTCTTTGTAGTGTTTGAAAAGATTTGCTAGTCCTGAATTTGCTTTATATCTAAAATCTTCTTCTTCAACCCTAGCATTTTGCACTTGTCATTTTTTTCATTTCACTAGCAATTTTCTTGCAGTGGCAGCATGGATAGATGTGTTTTCTATTATTTCCATATACTGGGTAAAATATATATGAACTCTCCAGCGAAATATGGGTCATGTTCTAGAATTATTGGATGAGACATACTCTTTTAACTACTCCATACCTTCTAACTTATATTTTTACTTGACGATCTGTTTATTTCCAAACTCTTGTGCTTCCATTTTGCAAATTGTTGCACCAGACGCACATTTTACAGTTTGAAGCGCTTTTGATTGGATTGGAAAGTTAGGCCATGGCTTGTCATCAGAAAACAAGAATGCCCATCGATATGAATGGAAGAAGTGACAGATTTTACGTATCGTTTTTTCACTTACATGGAATGCAATCCAACTATTACTGTGTTAGATTAACACACAGTGATGCCAAAAGTAGTTTTTTGAATAAACTTTGATAGTGCAGATCCTTCCATTAGATGAACACACAGTGATGCCAAAACTATATTTTTGAATAGATTTTCAGAGTGTAGATTCATCCATTAGAGGAACACACAGTGATGCCAAAACTATTTTTTTGAATAGATTTTCAGAGTGCAGATCCAGCCATTCTTCTTGTATAGATGTGTGATAGCTCAAATTAATATCAAAATATTGGGAATGTCTGTGTTGATTAGTTGAACAGTTGCTTGTTCCACCTGCCTTTCTGGAACTTGTGTTGATGAATATACATGTAACAGTAACCAAGTCTTTGCAACTTCTTAGAATAATTTCTTCGATCTGTGCTGCTTGAGTGCATATATGGAACAGTAACTAAGTCGAAAATTTCTTAGAATGGTTTCTGCTTAAAACCAATGAGATGGATGTATCGAATATAAATCCCAAATAATTAGAGTTGAATGATACCACAATGGTATCAAATCTGTGGGGATCTTTTGCTTACCAAACATGCTTCCTTAACCCAAAAACTAGGCCAGGGTTTTGGCAAAGAATTATCATGTGTATTTTTTTTTTTTTTCTGCAACAGTTGATTACAGCGTAATCGGAATAGAACTTGAAATTATTGTGTGTTCGATGTGAACAAAAGCTTTGGTGAATCTCATACAAACATTACCCCCAGAAATTTTCAGTGACTTTATAGAACGTTCTAATAAACCAGAATGCGCCCACAGCCTTTAGGTTTATGAGAAACCAACGTACCCAACTGCGTTCCAATGCATAGACAGATATTTTTCTGCTCGATCATATTTGGGCTTTAATTCTTATCCAAGTAGATTAATGTCCATGAATGATTTCAGCGTTTATTAAAGGCTAGATCACCGGTTGAAATCCCGGAGGACTCTACAATGGAACTTCCTGGATATTGCACATGCTAATTGCATTTTCTTCAATAAACAATTGCATTTCTCTCAGCACCGTTTGCCATCGATAAGTCTGTGGTAAAAACCAACGTAACATCCTGTTCCTCATAATGTTATGGACCCCCATAGATTATATATACGAATCTACAAGGCTAAATGTTACAGAAATAAAAAAATAAAAAATCAAAATATTACAAACTCTGAAGAGTTTACATGCTACAGTCATTCTTCTCACCCTCGTTCTTGATTTCCTCGTGCGATGTCTGTTCCTTGATTTTTGGCATGAAATTTGGTTCGTTGGATGTTGTTCTGAAGTTTAGTTAATTTACTATTCGGTGTTGTTTTATTTATATGGCTAATGTTTTGTTCATTTACCAGGTTCCTCTGCAAGTTATATCGGTGTCTGAATTACATAGAATATAATTTAGGCTTCTGTCTATAGCCTTAATGGCTATTTAATTGGCTCAGCTACCATTTTTTTATACAAGTTTTACTTCTTCCAAAATTACATAAATTATAATTCTAATGGTTATATTTTATTATTTGATTATCCTTATTTACCTTTTATAGTTATATTAATGTAATAATAATTATATCATTTTAAATTATTAAATTATATATCTTATATATGATGTCTTTTTTATTTCACATATATTTTATTATTATTATTATATAACATTATATTTTTTTCAATATTTTACCTTTTAATCTTTTATGTTGCAGAAGAATATATAATGTATCCACATCAAATTTGGTATGTCCCTCACTCAGAAACATTAAATTTGGTAACCGGTATCCCTCACTAAGCATGTTTGGTAGATGCTTTGTTATATTTTGTTCGCATTTCAATATCATCTGCATAAAAATTGTAATCTTTTCTTCTATAATATGGTCCACAATGTATTTTCATCTATTACTTCCT